>JAUZNK010054028.1:0-15612 GCA_035046665.1 Euphysa ruthae
TATATCAGGCAGTTTCAAAAGAAAAATTAACAGATTTCTTTATTTTCAAATTTTTAAAATAATTTTTTTTTTGAAATAACGTGAATATATTCAAAAAAATTTATAAAGCAGTTATTCTTCAGTTAAAATGCATCATAATTTCTTGAGAAAAGTTGAAAAATGTAATGGCCAGGCCTTTAAACTTGGCCAGTTTAGGGGCCTAATAATCAGAATTTTCTACTGGTCATCTGGCTAAAATATAATACCATCTTTTAGTTTTCAACTTCAAGAAAAATTCATGGATCTATTAAATGAAAATATATTTAAAGCTGACATACTTCGCAATTTTTGAAGCAAGAATGCCTCCTAAAAGACACCCCCATAAACTACATCTATCTAACAATTCTTTATATCGGTCTAATGTTGTGCATTTTACTTGAATATAATTACGCCATTCTTTAAAACTGTCTGTAACTTTAAGAATACAATCTAACGCAAGTGACCACCATTTGTAAGCATTTCTAAAAATCAAAATTAAAAATGATTATAACAATGATTATAACATAACAGACCAATTATATAAGGACAATGATACCTGAAGTATCACCAAAATTATACTTTAGATGATGTTAAAGATAAAAAAAAAAAAAAAATATATATATATATATATATATATATATATAAATGGCTTTCCAATCAGGAGAAGCATCAGTATTAATTTATATTAAGGAACTTTTAGTTAGTTTTAATGTTAATAAGTTTCTCTCTGAAATAATTTCTTGCAGAAGAATTTTATCTTTAAAACAAAATTATTTTTCTCGAATTGTTATAGTACAATACATACACTTAGTCTATACATCTATTCATAGAAATTGATATTTCTATAACTATTGTCATTTTAAATCTAAGTTAATACTTGTAGTGAGTGGAAAAATAACGTTACATAAAATATTTACATTTTTATAGGAACATTATTTTTGGCATATACATTATTTACTTTTCAAACATATTTCATAAAAATCTTACAAATTACTTTTGAAACTTACCTAAAAATATTATAAAAAGTAGCAGAGATAAATCATTTAGTAAATCATCTTCAAGACCTTTTCTATATGATGGCAATCTGTATAGATACAATTTTAGTGGTTTCTTGGGTGATTATGATGAAACTAAGCTATTTCGCAACCTCCACATTTTGAGGCATCTCTCTTTTAATATTAATATATACCTATAAAAGGTCTACTTGGCTAATTCCTAGGTTTAATTTATGGATAAATTTATTATTTTAAGTCTGCTTGCCTCCAACTCATTGACACAGGATGCTTTAAAAGCACTTAGAAGAAGTAGGTTTATCTTAGCTATTCTAACACAGATAGCATTTAGCATATATACACTAAATGTATCAGTTCATTTTCCAGATGGTATTTAGCACATATATACTTAATAATTATCATTATAATCTATTTAGTTATAATTTTTTTTCAGAATATGAAGAAATTAAGTATTACAAGAGTGTTAAGTATACTTTTTATCTTTAATGTGGAAGTGAATATTTCCTAGCTCATGCATAGCTTGTATCTTTAAACTTTTTTGCTGTTGTAGATTTAAAAGCTTGATGGAGTTTTCGTACGATAAAATAACTGTAGCTAAATCTCCTTCTTGTGTCAACGGGAAAAATTCTACATCTTCCAAGTTTTCAAAAGACTGTTCTGTCATGTTAATAGGTTCGTCAGACATAAATTTACTTGAATTAATTAGCAAATTTTCTTGGGTCATATTTTCTTTGAGATTAGCAGCATCATGTTTAGCTAAAATTGTTAAAATAAACTAAAATTTAAAAATATGACATCGCACAAAAACTTTAAGAAAGAGTGATTTCTAAAATATAAATATTTAATTTTAAAAAATTAGTATTAATATTAATATTTTCTATTTATTTATTATAAATATTTAAGTTTGAGAAACGCAAAATTCAATTATAAATTGAGAAAACAGGTCTGAAATAAATGACAAAGAAAAAAAAAAAAAGCTTTCCTAAACATACTGGCATTTTTTGGTGGCGAAATAAAAGGGCAACTTATTCTGGGGAATTAGGATGTTTTACAGATTTTGTGAGGCACAAAAATTTTCTCAAGAAACAAAAATTTATTTCAACAAGGCAATCTTTTGTATTTGCAATTCCAGGTTTGGCTATAAACTCTTTAATGAGCTTACCAAAATTTATTCCGAATCAGCATAATTTAAGATAAAATAACATTTTATAGATGCTTATAAATTTTTTTTTTAAGGTAACCTTTTGTGTTTCAGCCACTTAATTTATTCAACTCTACACAGCAAAACTCCTGCTAGCTTTGATAAGATTAAATTTAGAAAAAGCGATAAGGTTTAAATGGAAAATGACTCTGACCATCCATTCATTAATAATTTCATTTTACAAAAAATACTTCTTACCATATTTTCCAGCTAAATAGGCACACAATAATTTCCGACTGTGCTCAATTGCTCGAAAACTACTTTTTTTACCAGCAAGTGCAAGTTGAAGCTTTGCTATGCTGAGTGAAAAATCAATAGGCACAGAAGAATATCTTAAACCATCCATAGGAGTACTGTAAAATTGATTTCCTGAACTATTGTCTAATAGTGGTATACAATTAATTTGGACATCAATAGGAACACCTGTATTTTCATCATAACGTACAACATGCTGTGACTTGTTTTGTGCTCTCATTATGGAATAGTTGAGACATCGTTGAGAATATATTAGCAAAGGAAGAATAAATTCTGCATAATAACTCCTATGATGAAATATTTTAGCATAGTATATTTAGAGAGAAAAACATGCAACTTCAAGAAATAAAGAAACTAAATAACACAACAACTACTTTATTGTTAACTCCAGAGCAATTAGATGTCATCAAATCGATTAAAAAAAGAGAAATATACCAATCAGTTAAATTTAGCTAAACAAAGCCTAATAGATAAATTTAAAACTCTCTGTCCAACCAAAAATTCAAATTCTTTAAGCTTCAATAATGACCCATGGATAGCAAACCTCTCATCCAAAACATTCCTACGAAAACAAAACTTCATTGCAAAAAAAGGATCTTAATTATTCAGCAGCTCAATCCATTACCCCAGTTACACCAATAGTCTCAGCTGTAGAAGATTTGATTTGCCCTCTACCTAAAGAAGAATCTGATAACACCCACAGCAAAGTAAGTCACTCACTACAACCAAATTAAAACAACCTTTAACAAGCCTCTCGTTAAAAGAACGAAAATTTATTCGAGCCTTAAAACAATGCAAAAAAATATACTTTCTGCAAACAAAGGTAGATCCATTGTACTTCTCGATCAAATTGACAATATCATCAAATGCCAAATGCTACAACAATATCAATGCCAGTCCATAAATCCAGCTACCTAAAAATCTAACCCTATCCATCAAATAGAAAATTTATCAAAAACTTATTTGTTCTAAAAACAAGAAAGCTATAAATGATCAGCTGTACTATAAGATTAAACCAACCAACTCATCTGCACCTCAAATTGCCCCATAGTTTCTTATGTTGGAATACTTCTCTATAACCTTTCAAAGTTTCAAAAAATATTCTTTCATCTTACACTAAATTATCCAGCTTTCACTCTAAAAACTCAAAAAAAAATTTCAAACTTTATTTGTAACATCAAAATTGAAGAATAGGAATGATCTCCTTTGACCTACCATCTCTAAGTACCTAAGTCCCTATTAATGATGTTCTTAACATCATAAAGGATCTAGTCAACAATGGCACATATCTGAAAGACAAAACCCTGATACTATATCTTACTCAAAGATCTTCCCCTAATTAAGTGTTGCATAGATGGATTTCTACGTTTCATATATAGAATAAATAAAATCTAAAAAGGCTGCGCTAAAATGTTAACACACTTTTCTTCCTAATTTTGTTCCTTCAAATATATTAAAAAAAAAAACAGAAACTTGGTGATTACAGGATTTGTCATACTAGAACAAGATCAAGATATTATTTCGGCTCAAAAAGGGACAAAAAATCGTAAAAGTAAACAAACATAAGTAAACACATGAAAAAACAAAAAAATTATAAAATAAGCATAATGAGTGGTATCAAATATAAAATACACTTACACTAATTTTAAGCACGCCTTAGCATAAGTAGGTTATGAATTTAGTTATTCAAAAAATAGACTAAAAAAAAGTTTAAAACTTACTGTGTCAAATAGTTATATCTAAAAATGGTGTCAACCACTTTCTCGTACTTTTTCTCAATAAATAGAGCTTCAATAGCAAAGAACAAAACATGTTTCACATTTGTTAAATCAATTCCAGAATTAACATTGACAGGTTGGTTGAAAATTAAATCATCTCCACCTTTATTTGAACCAAAACCAGTAAAACCTCCCTATAAATATACCAAAAATCTATAATTATTTAAGAATTATAAATATAGCACAGACTAAGATTGGAATCAGCTATGCCAATCTTAGAAGGGAATAAAAGGTAACCGAAACAGCCAATATTCAAAATTATGAGCTTAACTTGTTCAGAAGTTCATCACATAAACTCTTTTTAATCTTGGATAAATCTTAAACTTGGCAGCAGTGTTAAAATATTTGATATGAAACATTTTATCCAAAATTCTAATACTTTAACACATCTTTTCAATTCAAAAAAAATTTTTGATGCAGCAGATTTTAACCCAGATTGAAATAAAACTGGGACTTCATGAAGATTTCATGTTTCGATAAATTATCATCTGTTTGTATAAGGAATTGGGACGGAGAAGTTGAAATTTCAACTTGGTTAAAACTTTCATCTAAATTAGATAGTTAAAAAATCAAAGAAGATTTTTTTGAGCAAAAATTGAGCCCTTTTTGACCTAAGTTTAAGATCCTATAAAATTTACAAGCCAAAACTATTAGAGATAATGCTTTCTTGGAATTTAATCAGAGTCGATATTTTCTTAAGAAATATCAATACATGTCATCATCTGACCAAAATTTACAAGTTTTGTAGAATTGGTCCAGGGACAAAGTTTTCAACACACGAGTCAACAGGTGCAAACTATAGCTCTCTGGTTTTATATAAAACTCTAATAAAAAGATTTTGAGAAAAACTTAAAAATATTGTTTTTAGGTCTGAAATGAACATGAATCTATGGCATCAAAATCATGCAAGCTAATAACCTGATATACTCATTACCTTTAAATTCAACTCTTCCAACATATCGAGTATAAAATCTGATGCATAATACAATTGCATGTAGATTATGCTTCTCACATCACTAACTTCAAAAGGTATTTCACCATTATTTTCAATAATTTTAGAATTAAGAAGCACAATACGCATTAATAATGTGTGTACATTTGAAAGAAGTTTAGCACATAATTGCTGAAGTAAAACCCAGTGTTTTCCTCGATGACATAGCACCTAAAAATAATTAGGTAAATAACAATTTAAAAAAAGCTATCTGATTATCTTTGGAGTGTTAATTTTTGCGTTCCAATTACACAAACACTAATTAAATTAATTGCCTGAGGGAATCAAACTCCTGACCCCTGCTTCAAAATAAACTGCTCTGGAACCACTGAGTTAGTTTTTATAGTATTGTTTTATAGCAACTTTTTTTCTTTTAAAACCTGATAGCATAGTGACTGGATAACTTGATTTCACAGTCTGCCTGTGATTTTAGCTTATTTGTTAGAGCACCGTTTTTAAACCAGATGATGTGGGCTTAATAATTTTCATTAATTCAATTAGTAGTATGTATTTAGCATTTAATTTTTATGAAATAATTTTCCTTTGTTTATAGATAGTGCAATTCAACTGTATAAAAAATAGAGTTGATAAAACACTTGATGTTGATGAATTCCAGAAGCGTTAATTTTATTTAACACCACCTTTAGATAATTTTAAGAAAAATTCAAGCATTTTTTATCACGATGTTATCACAAAACATCAGCCTGATGGAAAGATTTAGTTGAAAAACTTCTTTTGAATTTCTAATTAACATGATAAAAAGAGCCATTCAAAATCGTATCACTGCTTTATTTATATTACCAAAAAAATTTAATTCCCCACACTAAAAATTCACACTTGAATTTTAATTAATAACATAAGTTATTGAAAAAGATTACATTGCATCACACCAGATATTTTAATGATTTTTCCTAAAATTAGTCAAATGACATCTAATTTGTGGATGATTTTGAAGAATGAAGATTCATAAAAAATTAGCACTAAATGACAACAATAAGCTTATTACTACACATCAGGTAATTGGGTTAACACATTCCTTTAAAACAACTTTTTTTTTTCTTTTTTTTTTTGACCATTTATTCATTCTTCTATAAAATGGATATCGCAATTTTCATGTTTTCAGGTTATAAACTAAGAAACTAATTGCTAACATTCAAATATAATAATATAGCAATAAAATAGAGAAAGAGGAAAACTCGTAGAAGGCCATAAAGACCCTATCATCGAGTACCTAGATAGACATTACCGTAATTTTTAACTATTCAAATTCTATTAAGATTTCCATTTTTTAAAAGGTTGTTTCTAGAAATAATCCAAAACAATTTTTTTTTTATAAAAGCTTTTAAAGTGGTTTTAAAAGTAAAAATAATACCCATGTTCATTTTATGAGTGATTATAAGTTTATTTCAAAGTTATGGTCCCTGATAAGAATAACAAAAGCACAATTTTTTTTTAAGAAGATGTTTCATTAATTTGCTATGATAACATAAATTGTTGTTAGGAAAAATTTTTATTCTATAGATTCTCAAAAACTTTAGTAACATTGCTATTTTTACATGTAAACATAAAAATAAGAGTATTAAAAATATTTATTTCATAAACTTTCATTGCTTTAATGTTATCAAAAATTATTTTTAGAATAGATAAAGCAAGACACATGTTTTTGAACTTTAAATATACAATCAAGTTTAATTAAAAGTACTGCTCCATATAATATTAGCATAGATGATATGACAATGAATGAAAAAATTGTATAGTTGTTTTAATAAATGCAAAATCCAAATATTAACAAAATGTTCCATCAAAATTAAAGAAATTGTAACAGGTGTTAAGCGTCTTACGTTTATATAATGATTTGTGATCTACAAATTCTCAAACAGATAGAATTGAAAGAATTATATTGCTGATGATTGAAATTTTCAAAACAATCAGCAAAAAATGTTATCATTATAGACCAAGTTCAAAAATTTAATGAAGAAAAAATAATTCGCTTGGAATCTAAAAATTTTTTAAGGTAATATTTCATAAATTCTTGATAAAACCATTTTTTAAAAGAAAAGAAAAACTCTTTTTTTATGTCTGTTTTTCCAAAAAAAAAAAAAAACTACCATAGCTCTTTGATAGAATATAAAAGCTTGCTGAAGGTTCTGAAGAAATAATTTCTTGGCATCATTTGATTTGCCTTGTGTTGGTTTTTTATCGGGTGAACTGAAAATAAAAACAAAACAAATATAATTTTAAAAATAAATAGAAAAACAGTTCTGGAAGAGCAAATATTGATCAGATATTCAACATTATTATATATTCATAAATAAAATGTCTTAATTTAAAGAATAATATTTTACAATACATTTTTTGGTACCTGTACTTGTCGGCACAAGGTTGTATTGCAGCAATGAGTATGAGTTTTACCCATCTCACGGTAAACCACAGCATCAATTTTTTAGACAAAGTAACAGGGGCACACACCCAAAATGTGGAACAGTCATGAAAATCTGCAAAGAATAAAATAAACGGCAAAACGTTACACATAGTCACATCCTGGACTCTTATTTATGCGAATGGATATGGAGGCAACACTATCAAAATCTTGACTTGTTTAACCGAAAAATACCAATTTTGCATGTCATATTTTGAACAATATTGATGACTGTTGTGACAAACATAAAATCAAAATTTGAAATAGAAAACTTTGTTTAGTATTAAATATTTGCACAGTGAAATATATAAGTGAGAATTTTTATTATGCAAGAATAAATATATTATAAATATAATATAATAAAGAGTTTTTCAACAACACATGATGTTGTTAGCCTATTTCATTCAAATCTTTACTCTTAAAAAATCCCAATAACCTAGATGTTATCCCAGGTAAGTGTCTTGCAAATAAGACGTGCTTAGACGAAATATTTGGGCGGTATTTGTCTGAAAGATGCAAAAAAAATGTCCTAAAAAATAAAATATGACGGAGTAATTGTAAAAAGAGAAGGATGCAGAAATTTACAAGACACTTCTAAAGGAAATGAAAAAATACAAGAAGAACGTTAAGTTTAAATTAAATAAACAGTTTTAAAAATGAGGCTCTTTTATTACAAGACGTATATATTTTGTTATTAAAGGGCTGATTTCAAAATAATTGTTAAAGTGTATAAAACAAAAATATATTATACAGGTGCAATTCAAACTCCTATAATTCGAAAGATCATCTATATTGAACAAATTCTTCTGTCCTTTCAGAATTTACTAGTAAAACTTCTTTAATTCAAGTTCATATAATTGGAAAAATCATCTAAATTGAACAAATTATAGGGTCCTCTGGACGTATTTTTTGTCATGTAATCCAAATATTGCATTCAAAGTCGGAATTCTTTTTATCTTTCGATATGCTATAGCATTAAATTTGAATCCTGAAATGTTTTCAATTATAAATAGATAGATAGATTATAAATAGATAAATGGTGTATGTATACTTTTTTTTTTATATATACAGACTTCAAGAGAGCTTTGTATTTTGTACTCAAATTTTGGAAAGAAAATATATAACTGTATTAAAAAAAAATTAATAACGACAAAATTAATAATAATGATAAATAGTGTATGTATACTATTATAAATAGATTAGATAATTAAAGATAAATAGATAGATTATAAATAGATAGAAAGATTATAAACAGATAAATAGTGTATGTATACTTCTTTATATTTTGCTTACTTTGTGCTAATGATTTTGTACCTTACAGCTGGCTACAGTGTGAAACCATGATAATTTAATGCTATTTAATTCCTTAGTTTTGTTTCCCGAAATAAAGAAGTTTCATAAACAATTTATATGGGAAAATCCTATTCTGTGTTTAAGGAGTTATATAATTTTTCTTCATTAATATTTTTTTTTTGTGTTTTTTAAATATCTTGTAAATCCTTTCTTGATGAAAACGTTCTTTTAAATGAATGAAAAAGAACATGCATTTAAGCAAGCAACTGAAATTTTAAACAAACTCTCCATCAAGACAGTCTGGGCTTAGGAATTTGAGGGGTGCTGTTTTAATCTTCATAGTTGATTATTGAAATTTTTTTCTTTTTTCAATTTTCACGCATTGAAAACATGTTATAGTCAGAGAAAACAAATGCAACTCGCTAATATAAAAAACTATGAAAGAATAAGACTTTCAGTAATTACACTCTAACGTATACGTAGTACTGAAGTCGCTAATTTAAAACCAGAGTTTTTATGTTGGACTAAATGAACCTCTTCATTTTAGATTACAGTAAAATATTTTTTTAGTTAAAAATATTATGTTTTTAAAGCTAAAGCCATGTGTTAAACTTAATTTTGTATTTTGTATAAACTTTGAGATTTTTGTTTAAGAAAAAAGCTAATTCCCAGACAGTTCTGTATCGTTGCCATGCAGTTACGATAAAATTTAAAAGCCCATAGTAGGAAATTTTAGGTAGAGTCATTCCACTGTACAATTAAAAAAAAAACAGCCTAGAAAATCTCCTTGGCCTTATCTTTCACAAAATACCTTCTTAAGTCATAAAAAGTAAAAAATATGTACGTAGTTTCTAAAACCTCTGCGATCATTGATGTAGCATCAGAAACAAATCTACTTGAGCTTATTCTCTTTAATAAAACCACAAAATTTGTAAAAATTATACATTTTAAACTTCTTTAAAGAATTTAAAATAAACAACCTACATGAAGCATATTTCTTTTAAGAAATATAATTTTTTGATCTTGGAAAATACATAGACCCCACTTTGCTGAAATTAAATTTTTTTAAAAAAATGCGTAAAAGATTTGATATATATTAACTCCAGATCAGCTCAGTTTACGTCAGAGTATAGATAATATTATTATCTAGGTCAGCGTTATATACTTATTTTTTAAATTACTTAGTTAGGTTTTTTGCAGAAAAGGTCATAATATTCCAAAAGAATAAAAAACTGTTATAATGAATATGGTCTTTAATGCTAGCCTTGTATGATAAAATCATATGATTTTTTTCCATATTACAGTGTAGCAAAGTAGATTTTGTACAAAACTGTAAAGATAAAAAAAAATATGTTTAATTCATAATAGTTTTTAAACTTTCAAAAAAAAAGTTAATAAGTCTATAATATGCTAAAAAAAGTGTTTATGTCATTTGCAGTGTTAAAGCATGACCTTGCTCTCAGTCGTTTTAAGGGTATTCAGAATTGAACCCAAATAATTACTATAAAATGCATTCTAAAGTTAAAAATAAATTAAAGTTTCGATGTGATTAGATAAAAATAATTTTTTAATCCTGTAATAAACAAATAATAGTTATTTTCACACCATAAATTGTGAATGGGACAATGGCACAGATTTTTTGTAATTCACTTATTTACAGACTTAACTATGTTTTTTTTGGATAAGTGAATGACTGAATGAGCTGTGCCTCACGCAGTAGAATTTTTCTCAGCAGAATCGATCATAATATCATGTAAAATCTTGATAAAAGTATATCAAAAAATGATTTTTAAACAAGTTTAATAATTTTTTGAAGAAAAATTTTCTGATCTTTTATGTGGTTTTCAAAAAAGCTTTTCGACTCAACATGCTCTGTTGAAATTACTTCAAAGATGGAAATGTTGTCTTGATAAAAAGTGTATTGTTGGTACAATTTTAATTGACCTTTCTAAAGCATATGATTCCATTCCACTTGATCTATTTATTGCCAAACTACACGCCTATGGGTTTTCGTGGCAAAGCCTTACCTCCTTAATAGTTACCTTTTGGGCAGAAATCAGAGGGTTAAAACATCTTCAGTTTTTAGTAAGCGATTGAAATTGTTCTTGGAATACTCCACTTACTATTTAATATTTTTTTAACGATATATTCTATTTTACCCTGGAAACAGAAATCTGTAATTTCGCTGATGATAATGCTATTTATGCTTGCGACATTTCTCTTGAAAACATTCAAGATCGGTTATATAACGATCTTCATCAAATTATTCTTTGGTTACGTAACAACTTTATGGTTGATAACCCAGGGAAATTCCAGCTTATGTTAGAGCTGTTTATAATGACTCCATTTTGAATCTTTCAAAACTTTTGGAGATGGACAATAATTGTAGTATTCATAATAGACACCTTTAGTTATTAATGGTCTAGGTGTATAAAACACTAAACCAGTTGAATCTAAAATTGCTTTGGAATATTTTTGATTAGACTTTGTGTATTGTTAAACTCCCAGTTTCTTGCACTGTTACTTATGGCACAAATTCCCTGCAACTTAAAGCTAGTTTAAGTGTGACACACCCTTCCAGATTATATTAAAAACAATGCAAGTGTTCCCATTTTTAAACAGAAGGTAAAACTCTGGAAAGGGAGTTGCACATGCTCTTGCTGTAAATAGTTCTTTCTTAATTGTAAAATTTTATTGCACCCTTTTTTTATCTTGTTTGTTACATTTTTTAAAGTACTACCTTCATTTTATTAAAAAAAAAAAAAAAAAAATTGTTAGTATATATTAGCCTTGATTTTGCAATAATTTTTTATTCTATTTCATGTCATAAGATTTAACTAACGTTAAATATAAGATTTGAATTGAATTAAATAAATATTTGATTTCTACTCATATTTAGTAATTTGGCCATTTATGACAAATAATTAAACACATACACCATTTAATCAGCTATATTTTTTCAGTGGTTTTGTGATTGATTTCATATTTTTTTAAATTTCTAACCTGTTTTTAGCATTATTTTTGAGAGCTTGGTCATTAAAATCAAACAGATTAGGAGCACTTTTTGTTGATTTCATCAATCCAGGCCATGATACGATAATTGTTCCAGTATTTTCCAGGGAAAACATATTTACATCCATCATACTATAGAAATAAAAGGGTAAAAATTAAATTTTAAAAATTAATAAATTACTCTGAATATAAACCTTGATTTAAAAGCTAATAAAAATTTACATCTAAATTAAATTGATCTGAAACAAAACCTTCAATGGAAAATAAAAGGGGGGGTATTCATACTAGACTTAATAAAAAGAAATTAACAAATGAGTTTTTCCAAAATCATTTAAAAACAAATAACAAATCGAAGAATAATTTTCAGGTTCAAAAACATTGAAGAGATTTAAAGAATTTTTTAATTTTTAATTCTTATCATAGAAAGTACATAAAAATTATAACAGAATAATAGACATGTTAAAATTCTTCTCTCTCAGGAAAATATTTGAAAACCAATATTTTTTTCTTCTTAAGTATGTGTAATATCTGACTATAACAAAATAACTTATGACTTTTTAAATGAAAAAAGTCATTCTAAACTTCTTGTTATAGTCATAAAAGTTTCAATTGAAAACTTTTTGTGCTACATTCTATAGCAGAACATTATGAATCTCTGCTAAAACGAATCACCAAGGATTCATTCTAATCTAGGTTGAAATAAATCCTTATATTTTTGATTAAACAGAATTCATTCGGAAGCCAACGAGCTGAGCAATGCTTTTTAAGTCAATTGTGAAACAAAAGATTCATTTTTGAGGCAAGCATTACAACCATTCTTTTTTTTAAGATGGTACACTACTGCTCTTCATTTTACTTCACCTTTGTATTTCTTTATTTAAATTACATCGTCTTTAACAGATTTTGAATTACTGGAATTGAAATTAAGATTTCCTTATGATAGACTTTAACAGAAAAAGACTTGTTATTGTGGTGAGTTACGCATGTGTCTAGGAAGGTGATTGAACTGTTAGATTCATTTTCAATAGTAAAATTGAATTCTTGGTAAGCGTTGTTTAGTAAATCGAAAAATAATTGCTGATAAGTTAGTTTAATAATGGTAAATAATTCATCAGCAAAAAGTTTTCAAACTTTAGGTGGGTAAAAAAAGTAGCAAGAAGAGCAAGTGATGTGACTTTAATTCTTTATTTCTTTTTTTTTTTTTTTTTTTCATCAGATAGGTCATTCGAAACAAGCAACATCACTTATTTTGGTATTGTGCTTTAATATAATTTTTGATTTTTCCCCAAACAAATAGTGGCTAAATTTATATCAATCCAACAGTTATATCATTAATAATCACAACAAAATTCATGATTTTAAAAGCAGAGACTAAAACATTTAAATTAAAATAGATAAAAGATTGAAGACTGAAAAATCCTGTAAAATTATTTTAAAATTATAATTATAATAATGAAACTTTTGCAACAAACCTCTCGTTAAACTTTAAGTTGGGATAACCAAGTTTTTTTGACATCAGGTTAAATTTATCAAGACAAATTTTGAAATGACATTCTGCATTGAGAAAATTCATCTAAAAATATAATATATAGACTTTTATATCATAATGCATGTAAAAACGAAAAACTTTTTAATGTTATATAATCTCTTACATTTTTCTACTTCAAAAATATCTATCTAAAGGTATCAAATGTTTGTATTTTTAATTAATACAGCCAATGTCTTTTTAAAATATGGCCCTTAGAATTTCTATTTCTTATAAATAACATATATCACAATTAAAAATTTAAAAATTTTTTTAATCACTTATAACAAATAATGAATTGAAATTGACCATGCATGATAATCAAAAAAAAAAAAATTAAACGAGGAAAGGAACCAAACATAAACAGCAAACGCAAATGGGTCAATTTACAGGACCAAACTCACTTGGCTTTATCGGTAGCCTAATATCATGATAAATTTTTTCTAAATAAAAGTAAAAAAATTGAAGTAAAAATGACATTTCATTAACAAAATGTTATCAATAATAATAAACTTGCAGAAGATGTATCGACACTTTTGTTGCACGTTCATGTGTATGTATAATATACACTTGTACGTATAATATACTATATAATTGCACTCAATTTTGTTTCTTTTTTTTCCCCCATTTAATTTGCTTGAAAATCAATTCCAAATCATAATTTTGATCCTCATTAGAGCTAGTTTATGCAATAAATTTTGTAGCGAGCTTATCACTATTAACTAACCTGTAAATAAATTGTCAGAATTTTTTGCACACTTCAGAGAAATGATCTAAACATCATGATTTAAAAAAACCTTTACTTCTTTTAAAATATAGATAGGTAAATTGATGGAATAAAAGTAAACAACAGTACCTGACTTTTCCAAGGATATTCTTCAGTACATACCAATCTAAACTTTCGTCTCCTTTGCATACATTTCCAAATATCTGGCAATAAAGTTCGGAGCTTATGAACTGCCTCCTAAAACAAATTGTTCAAATATATTTTATTTGTGTTTACTGAATAAATCTATATTCAATTTTCTAAATTCAGAAACCATTTAATTGTTAGTGTATTCAAAAATATCTATCAACATCGAAAGTAACTACAATACAATTATCAACACATTTTACTGTTTAAAACATGCCTTGTGTTGACATGGTAAATACCTAGTATATTTTCTGGCAGTTTATTAGGTGAGAGGATATCAATTAGTTTTGGATGGCACATATGAGAGACGTTTAGAAATTTATTTAAATTACATGTCAAAAAGAAGGTAAATGGTCCTAAAAAGAAAATTTAAAACTAATTAACATTGTTTTAAAACCTACCGTTATAATTCACAGAAAGGCAAAAAAGATGTTAGAATATTAATTTTTTAACATATAAGCGATCTTAAATGGATATCATGCACAGATATTATTAAATGTGATAAAGCATTGGCTTAACAATAACTTACTTGCTTTAATTTGCTTAGCATCAAGTACAAACTTAAAGAAAAAACAAGAGCTCTTAATTTCCAACCTTAAGCTGTTACATGGATTTACGAGTAAATATTAATTACCTTTTGGGGCTTAGCAGAACAACCTATCTTAAAATTATTTCCAGTTGCACGTGATTTATTATTTTTACTACTTTCTTCCATCTTTTCATAGAAACATCCCTAAATCAAACAAAGCAAAATCACATTTAGCACATTTAATTTAATTAGCACCATTGTTCTAGTTTTTTTTTTAATAAATAGTACAGATATTTAGGAGTTTTTCAAAATTTATAGGTCATGTTATAACAAGCTTTATGTTTTCTTCCCTGATTAAGAGCTCTGATGTGTTTTAATAACCATAATTAAAAATATCTTTTTTGGTTTTCAAATAAACTTATGATACCTTAGGCTGTAGCCGAGTATTTCCTTATATATAGCAATTTTCAATTTAAAGCATTACATATAAAGAAAAACTGGTTAGCAGCAGAATAAAGAAATATGTTTTACAAAATTTTATCAAATACAAAATTTAAGTAAAAATAAACCAAATTGTATATAATAAAGAACAGATGGTTGATAAAATATGCTTTGTCACATAAATTTTAGGATTCGATCTTTAAATTTTGAAGTCACTATATATA
>JAUZNK010054039.1:0-15611 GCA_035046665.1 Euphysa ruthae
TTAAGAGCATGTAGAGTTTGTTGTCCTGCAGAACGAGAATTTTTTAGAAGGCAAGGTGAGAGTAAGCGAAAAAGAACAGGCAAGCGAAGTACCCATGAGTGTAAGACTTGCAAGGTTGCACTATGTATTGATAATTGTTTTGAACTATATCATTCAAACAAGAACTATGTACATATCTACATAGATAGATTCCTCAAAAAATAATTATTTTCATGTAACGTTACACAAACTCTCATTTATTGAGAACTTATTGTTTGTTTGTTGCTTATTTTATTTTATACATATTTTTTTGTGTACAACAAGGGATTTCTGTCTGATAGATTATCGCATGTCCGATAGATTTTAGCTTGTGCCAGACGTCATGCCCAAAAGGTTTTAAATAGTTATTTGCAGCCCGTGAGAGAATAGAGAGAATAGAAGAAAATAATTGGTAAATGCAGAGACATAGTTCTTGGAACAAACCGAAAAAGACTTGGTAAGAGTAATAAGAACAGATTTGCTGCAGAGGAATTTGAGTTTAGACCTAACACGGTCTAGATGAGATTAAAAGACAGTCATTAATATACTCTGTCCAAACCATGTAACATGGAAAACAGACGTGTTAAACCAAGAATAATGATGAGGAAAATGACTAAAATTATAATGATGAACCCTCTTTCGCCTCAGTCCAAAACTCTATAACTTTTTCTTAAAATAATTGATATGTTAGATATTAATTTAACAGACTAACCATGATGCACTACTCAAAAACTTGATAAAAAAGTTGAAAAAAGATTTGATTAATTAAGACTTCAATTTTTGAGAAATTTATAAATTCGTTTTTGGACTTAACCACCTTGTTTTTGGGCGAGTTTGAATGTGGCTAGGCGGTGTAAAAACTTTTCTGCAAATCTGGCTTCTGTCACTTTTCTCCGTTTAGGAACCTGTAACTCTTCGTAAAAATTTAATAGCTGGTTTCTGAGAAAAAGCTGTTATGGCTAGATAAATGGATGAATGGACAAATGGAAGAGAAATCATAAATTAATATGACCATCTGCAAAAGCAGTGGTCCAAAAAGTAATAAACAGATTTCCAAAAAAAGTTTGTTATTTTTACAGCTGATTAATAATTTGAACACATTTGGGTGAGGGTTAAGTTTGGGTGTGACCCTGCTTATTTTCAAAAACACTTTTTAAATCTGAAATTGCCACTTTTCTAACCTTAAACTAATGAATGGTTACTGCAATCGAGACTGACAGGAAAACAGTCATAGGTGACTTTTTTTTGCCGTAAATAAAAAAAGCAATTAACTTATATTGAGAAAAATACAAACATATTTTTTTGAAACTTAAATTATCTTCTTGGAGCTTTTTTATGTCTTGACCCAAAAAAAAAAAACTTTCGAAAATTTCAAATTATCTACTACTATTATTTCCTGCCTAAACAAAACAACAGCTACATATGAAAAAATTTTGAGTGGAAGATTTTTGATTTTATATGATCCTGACAACAAGTCAAGGACCTGAAAAAGCCTGAATTTTTAAGAAAAACTTGATAATATCATGTTTTTTACAAAGCTACACATTTATTTTGCTAAAGCTAAATAAAAATCATGAAATCTTCCAGCAGAAAAAAACGATAAGTAAAGATTCCTTCATATTGAAAATTGAAATTAATCTCTGCAAGAATCTAAATTTTTCATTATCGTTAAAGAAAGACAGTTCTTTTTAGTTTCAGATGGTGATGTGGTTATGTATGTTACCATGGCAATATATGCTATCATAGTGGAAAAAAGAAAAGAAAGAATTTAAGACAAAAAAAATTTTTTTTTCATAAAACCTGATTCTCCCGGGAATACAACCTTGTACTGGTTTTATTTGAGAATATAATAAATGATAAAAGTACAGTGTAAATTTGAAATCAAAAAATGAAATCCTAGCATTTAGTAGAAGATTCAATTTGTAAATTACATAAAGAAAGATCTTATAACATTCACATCAAAGTAAGTCTCTCACTACAACAATTTAAACAGTCTGTTCAAAACCTATCACAAAATTCTATATGTACCTTGAAACAACGCAAAAATATAATCATGCTTCCTGCAACAAACATGCAGATTTATCGTAATTCTTGACAAAAGTGACTGTATTACAAAATTCTACGAATATATCAACACCGGTCCATATATCCAGCTTTTTAAAGATCCAGTTGAATCCATCAAACACAAAATTTCCCAAAAACTAATTTGTCTTATAAACAAACAAACAACCCTACTAAAAGATTAAACTAACCAACTCAACTGCTCCCCACTTCAACAGTCAACCAAAGATTTATAAAACAAAAGTACAAATTTGCGCTACAGTTAATATTAGAACACCTCGCCATAAGCTTTCAAAATATGTCGCAAGTATTCTTTCAAAATTTCTAAATCATCCAACTATCAATCTAAAAACTAAAAAGAATTTTCAGACTTTAATCGATATTCGATGATTTTGATTGACGAAAATGATCTTTTCTCATTGAAACAAGTTATAATTTATTTTAAATCTTCCTCCCAAATTTCTTCCTCCAAACTTACGGAACGAATTCATTCCAGTGTAAAGGTAGTCTTATTTCTAACATGCTTCCAAATTCTATTAGAACATCTCCCTCCTTAGAGATTTTTAAACATCAAACTAAGGATTCGAAATTTGTTAATGTATCTACGAATATTTTAAAGTATTATTGTATTTGTTTATAACTATGCTATTATTCATTGGTAAATAAATTGAATTGAATTGAATGAAAAGCAAAAATCAAGTCTTGGTGGTGTGGAGTTTCAAAATTAAATGTGAAAACCTTGAAAAATTAATTACCTTCTGGAATTGAGGCATTGAATCCTTGAAACATAATGACATCATGTAACTTTATTGGAGTAATTTCTCCCTCTTCAGCACCAGGTTCAGCCATAGCTAGTCCTTCCGCGCCATACATCTTCAAGCTCTCCTCAACAGGCTTCAACCATGCAGGAGGGTAACCTAATTGTCTCATTTTGTATATGTATGGTGGAAGTTGAGATTTCAGAGATATGCCTAAAGCTTCTTCAAGTTGTACGCTTATGACACCAGCTTTGAAATGCTTAAACTTCTCATCAGGCTCATCATTACCAAATTGTGGCTTAAAAGAACTCGAAAATTTTGCAAATTCTTGTCTGCTTTTATTGATACGATCTTTGTCTCTTGGTTCAGTGCATTCAGACAAATTGTGAGTTCCTCCACAGTTAAAACATTTCTTATTTTGTTTTACACGAATATTTAACGTTTCTTCAACAATAGGTAAAGATTTTAGAAATTTTTGCTGATATACAGGTTGGTCCCAGATCTCTGTGATACCAGGGTTACTCTCCAGCAAGGGAGCTCCCATTCGATCGATAATAAAACTTTTATAATACTGACAAGCACAAATAACATAAGGATCTTCAATAACACTTGAATGACTCAAGTTTGTACGCCTTCCTTTATGATTTGCTGTGAAAGATTTCAAAGGCACTGCAGAATTTTGAGCTTTGAGTTTATGAGACATGAGGACGTCCTGCGTTGATTTCTTTTCACTTAAATTTCTCATGACTTCATCAATTTCCTTACGATGAGCACTGGCTATGTCATTGTTCAGATATAATATTACTGCAAATGGATTGGATTGAATTTCTTCTTCCAGCCTTTGAAGAAGATCGATTTTTCCGTCATTATTTTCATTCTTATGATTATCTTCAGACTTAAAAAGCTGAGGTCCAACAAGCCGTTTAATAACAGATTTCAGTTTCAAATTCTGAGATTCAAGATCTTTTATATAATTTTCTTGCTCTAATTCTGCCAATGACTTTGACAATGACTGGACTTTTTTCTTTGACATTTGCTTTTCATCATTCTGTGGGAACTCTTGATGGTTACCATTTTCAGCAAAACTTGAGAACAGAAGATCTGGGTCAAACATGGACTCATCTCCCATTATGCTTTGGTACCAAAATACATTCAAATGTTGAAAACACTGTAATGATAAAGATAAATATTGAAATATGTCAAATTTAAAGAAAAACAAGCCCAGCTAAAAAAGGACAACCAATCTTTTAGCTTAAACCTTATAAAAAAACTAAACAGAGCTCAAATGCAAAACAGTATTAATCGTTTGCTTTCACATGAATTAATAATTATCAAAATTACTTTGCAAAATAAAAATAATACGAGCAATTGCTCTCAGATTTTTTTTGCTTTGGTAAAAACTTAATGTATTGAATTATACCAGTAGAACTTTGATTATTTCAGTTTATCTCTGAAAATCCTTGGGGATTATTCATGAAATGCTCCCTGAAAATTTATCTATTCATCAACCCATAGGTTGACTCTTAAGAACATATTGTTTTGATAGCCTAGAAAAATTTCTTTAATTAAACTTATGTCAAAAGTGTTAGACCTAATCATGATATACTGTCACCAAATAATTAAAATGATTGGATGAAAAATATATCCACCATGTTAAAAAGAAGAAGTACATTTTCGAAAATAAGGAAGTCACAATATTTTGATACCCAGTTACATCTATTTAGTTTCAAATATTTTAATATAAAGACAAGAAATTAAACCAAACAATAAAAGTGTATTCTATACTCCTATAACATCATAAAAAATTTGAAAAAGAAATCTCAGCTTTTTATTGAGAAAAGAACAACGTTGAACGATGAGCAGCCAAAAACATCGAAAGCAGTGGTCCAATGACAATAAAGCTTAAGCCGTATTTATTGTAAAATTGGCGATATTATTTTTAAAATTTAACAGTAAAAATATAACTTGTGAAATTACCAAATTTTAATCCAAAACCAAACTCAAGATTTATCATTTTTGATTTGAATTTTTGGGAACTATTGAGTATAAACGCCCTGCTTAAATAAGTTATCAAGATCACCGCCACACCTGAAGTTAATCACAAATATAAGTTTTCTCAGATTAGATAAAATTTTAGCCATTGAAATTTTCAGAAGTTGTTATGTTTACCTGTAAACTGATTCGATTTTCACTAAAGGCTGGTTTCTCTTTAAACAATAAAATAAGAGTTTGTCATGATACGGCCGGCCTTGATCTCTTCACTACAATCAAGTCATTTTTACACAATTTAAAATAGGCATAGTGTTTTTTATATTAATAATTATGTGAGCCTTTACCTTATATTAAAATAATTCTATTTTCAACAATCAAAATACAAAAACATTCACAAGACATAATTTTTGTTAAAATTTTTTTTCCCTTCTCTTTTAATCTCTTTTAAATTTAAATTCTTAAACGTAATTTATTCTCTCTTTTTTTTTGATAGCTGAAATTTTTCTTCCAATTATTACCTAATTACGTAGCATTAAAAATTTCAACTTACATCCCATACCATTGACTTACTTACTCTAAAACAGATTCGTTTTGAAATTAAATTTTCATATTGATATATACTCATCTTGTCATATAGTGACCAATAATACACTTGCAGTATAGTGAAAGCTGACTCACTTGCTGTATGGTAACCACTAATTCACTTGTCATATAGTGACCACTGATTCACTTACTATATAGTAACTAATGACTTACTAGCAATGTAGTGACTACTGTCTCACTTGCCGTATAGTGACAGCTGACTCACTTGGTAAACAGTGGCCACTAACTCTATGATGCTTTCTTAAAATTTTTTAATAACAAATAAGTTAAAATTAGGTTGCATATATGAAGTTTATTTAACAGTCGCATCAACTTGGTAAAACATTAACTTCAATTGGCAGTCCTATGCGCATATTTTGTTTTTGCTCTCTTGCACCTTCTTTATGAATTTGAACTAAAACCGTTTTTTTTTTTTTTTTTCCATTTTTAGGCACCTAGCAATATTTTACAAAAATATTTGAATGCACTACTGAACATAGCAAACGTACTGATGAGCGTACCAAACCATAACCATTTCGGGTGGAAGTGAAATATTTATATTTGTTAGTTCATGGTGGTCATCACCAGAATGAAAGACTATGAGATTTGATAGGTACGTAATCTCAACCGTTTCATAATCTCAGTTCGTGATTGGCTCATTCAAGATAAATGAATGATTGGATAGCTCCAGATATCTCAACAGCATTGAGATAAAACTGAAAACATGATAAAATGGGGGTTAGTTATTGTAGAAGTGCATCCAATGTTCCTTGACCATTTTTAAAAAAAAGTTTACTTGACTCCAAATTAACGATTGACAATTTCTAATTAATCCAAACGTCTGGATTGATGTCGAATGGATCGCACGTGGGTTGGAACACTTTTTAAATTGCAGAAACAAAACAAAAAAAATTATTATGCTAACGTAAATATTAGCGAAGCGCATCAATTTTGAAAAATGCTGAAGAATGACAAAAAGGCCAATTTTGAGGACGAAAATATGAATACCTCTCATGATGTTTGTATATGATATTTATATTACTTAATAGAAAATAATTTCCTCAACTTTAACATGCTTTTTACAGAATAAAAAAATATTAAATATAGGTCTATTATCTAAATAATAGACCTATATTTAAATCTAGGTGTATTAGAATATGGACAACCCACTTTACTGGAAAATTTCAGTTGAAAATATACTTCACATTTGCTGTGTATAGGTTTGAAACCATTGTGAAATGTAGATGTAAGTTTTATCCATGGTCAGATATTTTAACGAGATTAAATTAAAAAAAAAATTAAAATAACTAATATGAAATAATATAAAATATACAAGGTTAAAAGAGGTACACAATGCCATATTGTGTGGAAACAGATAGTTGTGAAAAACATAATTTATAGGACTGTCACCAGATGTGTTTAAACATAAGAATTTCCCTTTTCGCTTGCTCGCACACATTGGAAATTCTGAAAATTATTGCCTATTGTTGCTCAATTGACTTGATATTAAGGTTTTTATCATCAATGGTTTGTATAAAAAAATGAAGCAGTGAGACTGCTTTTGCTCTGGTATGATTCTAGATAATTCCATAATGAACTCATTTTTATTTCTTAATTATTAGCTCCAGTCAAAAACTTACGTTTACTCTATGAAACAAGTTGCACATAAAAAAAAAAAAAAAAAGAAAAAAGAAACCTGATAAGTCAAAATCAATTATAATATTGGATACTCTTTTTTTTTAAATCTTTTCTCATAAAAGCCAACAGTTACCTTAGTATAGGCATTTTAAATGGGCTATGTAATAATTTTTGTAAACTCCAGTTGATTTTTTTTCCCAAATCAATTTTTAACTGAAATCTGTAAATTTCTGAAAAAAATTGTGTTTATATCAGTCCATCTAATGGGGAAAACTCACCAAACTTTGGTTAACCCTCGTGGTGTGGGTCCCGTCTATAGATCAAATACAGATGATACATTGAAAAAAAAAAAAAAAACGAATCTGCCTATAGACATGTTTCAAACATATTTTATGAGTAGATTACTAATTTTTATAGTGCAATTAATTTAAAAACTCAAAACATATTTTGAGTTAGAAAAAACAATGAAAAAAAAAATGGCGATGAATCAGAAAGGAAATATGCTTGAAGCAAAGGTTTAGTGAAGCGAAAGCGAACTGGGCATGACACACGGTATGAGTGTAAAACATGCTATGAATGTCTGTCAAACTTATGAATTTCTCATAACTTAAGTGGAAAAGAGAAGTATAGAATAATTAGAATTTTGGAATGCAAGTTTTTCTTCAAAAAAAAATGTATCTCTTTGATCTTTTGGCCACAAAGAGTCTGGGAATAGCCAAATTTTAAGATATAAGTGTCAAATAAAGCCCTCATTGAATTCAACAAGCACATCAAAGGTTATGATCAATTTACTAGAAGAGAGATTTTAAAATTTTTGATAAAAACAAGTAGGCACATATGTTCTATTGTCATGCTGGATATGTGCCATGTAGAATTTTAATTAATTGGCTTGTATAAGTGAAGAATCACCTCCTGTGATAATCAGTAGCGTTTGAAAATAAAATAGAACATAACCAGTGAGTTTAACGATTCATTTTAATGGATTTGACTCTCAGTTTCTTATCAAGTTTTTAGACAAAAATAGATTATTATCTCCATAGGTTTACAGTGTATTTGCCACTAGTTTCGATTCAGAAGGACATGCTTCCGTTGAATCAAGAAAGATCTGAAACATTTTCCCAAAATTTTTTTAAGAAGTGATAATAATAAATAAAAACACATTTAAAATTTAAAAATGTAAAAATATTCACAAATCTATACAAAATCCTAATAACTAAAAAAAGAAAGAGTAGGCACCTAGATATGGATGAGCCTGCATAAAATAATCTCATGAACATTAGTTATATTATTACATGTTACACTCATACAAATTTTTTTAAACCTATTTGAGAGTTGAAAATAATTATAGTTATAAATATCTCGAAGCAGGATGAATGGATTTGGATTTAGAAGGAAAGTATTTAGATACAGGCGAAGGGTTAGGTTAAGGGAACGATGTAATAAAATTAACTTTAGTTAAATGGGTCTAAACAGGAGCTAAAGTAATAATTTAAGTTCCTGGTGTTTTTTTATAAGGAATAGATGGATTTGGATATAGGAAATGATTTAGATACAGGTGAAGGGTTAGGGTTAAAGGACCAATTTTATAAAATAAAGTAATAATTCCAGGTGTTTGTAAATATTAAAATGGAGAACTAAAATCTCCTCTATAACAAATATAACTTTCAGGAGGTAGGTGTTGTATCCAAAGATTTCCACAATACTTTTGTGATAAATACAAATTTCAAACTGGTGGGCTCCAAGAACATTACTAATATTGGTTTTAAATCTAATATTGGGACATTGTAGGGAGCAAATACTCCAATGTTACCATACCGAGGATACGCAATTTAACAGGGGGTATAATCATGTCAAGAAGTTAAATAAGAACATATATAAGAAATAAATAAGAAAAAAAGGCGAAATAACGAACAAAAAATATTCCAAAAAAAAAAAGAAAGAAACAAAATAGTGGACATATAATTTTCCAAAAAATTAAATGCAAGACGAACAAAAATTTACAATCCTGTAATATTATGCAAACTTTACAATTTTTAGGTAAGGAATGAATTAGTGGCTTATAAAAGAAATCCTTTTTTAATTACCTTATTCATAAAATGAGCCCAAGAATGAGATTGACTTTATCAAAGAAATAAAAATTACCATTTTCATCACATACTATTTTATTTATTGCTTTAACACGCAAAATAAATAAAAAATAAACACACAGAAAATCCAATGGTAAAAAAATATATCTCAGACAAACAGCAGACAGAAAAACAAAGACCAAAAAACAGGCAGAGAGCCATGAGTAAATTTATAGCAATTTTTTTGCTGAGCCAAGTGTCTAAAAACGGAAATACAACCGGGGAAAGTAGATTTTAAAAGACTTTTAAATAAAAATTTTTCCATGTCTATTATTGGCAGGCAGAAATGATATTCTTTCTATTAAGGACAAAACTTTAACGCAAGTCATATTAATATAATTTTATATTTATATATTCTATTTATTATTAATATAATTATATGTTTATATATTATTAATATAATTATATATTAACTTTAACTTCAACATTATATTACTCAGAAAAAAGCATTTAGAAAGCAAAAGTTCATTTAGAATATATCTTTCAAAATGTATTCAATTGTTATAAATATCATTTCAGAAATATAATTGATTTTTACATCGGCAAAGCATATTTTAGTTTAAAAGATACCATTTTATGATAAAGTTAGCAGAAATTCCATTGTAATGTAAAATTGCTACTCTGTACCTAAAAATAAAACAACTAGTGATATATACTATACCATAAAACACCTGTCATATATTATAAAAAGCTTAGCTAAAAATATTATTTAAAAACAATTCATACCTAAAAAAAAAAAATAAAATATATATATATATATAATGTATATTCTATACAATTTAAGAGCGATTTTTTATAGGAGTGGCACAGGAAAAGACAATTTCTAAATTTAGGTCCTCTGAATTTCATGAAATATTTACAGCTGTATGATATTATTGAGAAAAGTAAATTGTGAAAATTTTAGATCAAAAAAATTATTTGTTACAGAGGTTTCAAATTTTGACCAAATTTACTAAAACAATAAGCGAAAACATGGCAAGCTTGTTGGCAAGCCAAAGTTAAAAATGGTATATGGTAATTGATTATAGAAAACTGCAACAGAATTCAACAATGAACAAATTTTCTTAAGCTACCAGTGATTAATATACAATAAAGCTGTGGCTAAATAGAGCTCAATTTTCTTTCAGCAGTATTGAAATTACTTCTGATTTGGTAATGGAAGAATAGCTTGATATTATGGTATATCGCATACATAGTGAAATAAAAATAATGTTTTTGACTTTAATATATTTCAATTTAAAATGAATGAACAACCACCTTTGTAAAGACACGAAATTAAATATTAAAACATTTTGATGTTAACATTCAAATGGAATGTGAACGATTCTTTTGTTTAAACGATAAAATAAAATTCTCTGTGGACAGTTTTGAAATTAATTTTGATTTGGTTTTGATTTGGTAACTAACAACAAAGATATCATAACTTATTGTCTCGATTGAATTTTTCTCTACTGTTCAAATATTATTAATGAAGAAATGGAGAATCAAGATGATATTGTCTCAATTTCATTATTCTCTACTGTTCAAATATTATTAATAAGAAAATGGGAAGGCCAGACAAAATATGAAAAAATAGGCAAGAATTTTGGCCCGAATTTCGGTTCAAAAATCTGTTGAGTCAGCAAAAAAACTTCCTTACTATAAAGAATTTTTCGCGTTGTTGCCAAATAACCTCCAGCTTTGCTTTTGTAAAAATTTGGCGTATCTAAAAATATCAGTTCTAAATATTCCTGTTAGGAATTAATCAACATTAATTACCATCAGTAAAAACAGTCTATTAACTAAGATGAAATTTTCAAAGTGGCTGACATAATAATATCATCAGAGATAATATTTTTAAAAAATATTTGGGAAGAATCAAACTATAAATAAAATATTTTTGCAGATGGTCATATTCGCCAAAAGATACACTTTATGAAAAATTTTAAAGAAGTTTGGCATAATCAGTTAGGCTCAGTATTTAAAAATTTTTTACAAAAATATAGAACCGCTATTTCCTTTCACTTTTTTCTCCTAAATTTCAGATCAAAAAATTTTTTAATAAAAAGCAATGAATGGTTGCCGAAAATTAAAAGTGGAAACTTACAAACCGAGCACAGCATTGCAAAATGTCATCTTACACAAAATTTTAAAAAATATCTTAAATGTCTATTATTATAAAGTGTACATATCTATTGCAACCAAATAAAAATAAAAAACTGAGAAATGACCTTAAATTGCTGTGCCATACAGTAGGTAAAATACGTAAATTAACAGAATAGAACAAAAATATCCCTGAAATTTTAAAAGAATAATAAAGTTTTCCCTCTGTTTTGCCTGAGTCAAATAATATTTCCTTGAATTTTCTTTGATCACAATTTCGCTGTAAAAACAAAAGACACCGCTAATGATGATTTAAATAAAGAAAAAGGTTTTAAAACTTCTGAACGACTATTATTCCAATGTTTTACTTGACTACCTCTTGCCAGTAGCATGTCAACTTGCAACAAGAGTACCTTTTAAAATGGTCATTCACGAGTTCTCTGCAAGGCTTCAATTTTTGTTGAGTAGCACCCACACCTAATGATCTTAAAATGCTAACAATTAAACTTTTAAAAATTTGATTAAACTTAACATCTTTTAACCTATTTAACCTTTTAACCATAACTGACGTACTGTTAAGTCAATCCCCGTCATGCAAAAAATGTTATCAACGTACTATTATGTACAATGACTACTACACCTTTAATAACCAATTTGGCAAATAATATATATATATATATATATAATATATAATAATATAAAAATAATATATATCATTTGTCGGTTCAATTGGCATCAGAAAATTCTCTAATAATTTATGCAAGTTTCTAGCCCAGGCTTGTCACAAATACAATTGAAGATATTGCATAAATTAGAATGGTAAAAAAATGTGAAATATTTTTAAAAATGTGTGAGTAACAGCTGTTCAAAAGGAAAAATTTCTCTTGATCAGATTACAAATTATATGTTTGAAAGTGATTCAGATTTATCTTCTTTGAATGGTTCTGATTCTGAGGATGAAAAAGACTTTGCCATAGATACAGAAACGAATGAGCAGATTGTTTTGGATGAATTTGAAAACAAAGTGATTTGAGAAAACCCACGTGGAGTAGATGAAGAAGCTGATATTGATAAAAACACAATCCCCCAAAACACAAAGCAAAATCAAAAAAAGAAGTTAAAAGTCAGTAGGAAAATGTTGAAAGGCAATCTGCTGAACTAGATGTCTCTCGACATGAATTCACTGGTAATAAACCTGACAGTGAAATAGTTATGAATCATGACCCAATGGAAATATTTCAACTCATTGTGACGAACGAGTTATGTAAATATATTACATCACAAACAAATTTGTATCTTAAACAGATTACAATGGAAAAGATCTTTTCGAAAAGCTCTCAAATTCCGAAATACATAATTATGAACCATTTACATCTCTGATATTTTTCTGTATGTTGCCATTGTTATTTACTGTGGTATTATTACAAAGCCACATTTGCACATGAATTACACAAATAGCAAATAGCAAAACTCCAGGATTCAGGAAAGTCATGCCACAAAATAAACTAATTTTACTGAGCAAACTTTTACATTTTGTTGATATTGGTGAACTTGGTGACATTTACATAAGAGATGCAAAAGTTAAGCATGTCTGAGTACCTAATAGGGCATTGGAAAGGTCTTGTAAAACTTGGGCATGGTATTTCAAAGAAAAACTGAGCATTAAGTAATGTATACATACAAAAAGAACCCGTTTTGGTGTGAAATTTTTGGTACCGGCATTCATAAATAGATATGGAATGCAGTCATTTATACAGGCAAAGACACTAATGTTACCCATAACTATGAGTGTCATGCGACTGATATTGATATGAATTTGGCTGAGGGTTTACTTGATAGAGGTAGATGTGTATATATAGACAACTGGTGCACAACCATTGAAATTTGTCATGAACACATTAAACGTTCCACTGATGTTGTAGGAACACTTTGTCGCGACAGAAAGTATTAACCAAAATGCAGAGTAAATGCAAAGCTTGTTGTCAATGATCAAAAAGTTTGCTTACGAGCATGATTACGGTGTAACGTGTCCATATTGGAAAGACAAACGTGATATTTGCATATCACAAGATGTACTCCAGACACAGAAGTGTTAGGTTCTACTCTTGGTCCACTCTTGCTTCTTCTTTATAGAAATGACATCCCACAATCAATAAAATGTGAATTACTTCTCAATGCAGATGACTCTTGCGTTACTTTTCAACAGAATGGTGTTAGACAAATTGAAATTATTTTAAATAAGAACTTTTCAAATCTTTGTGAAAGGTTTGTGGACAATAAACTTAGTATTTATTTTGGTTAAAACAAAACTAAAGGCATTACTTTTTTCTAGCTAAAACTACGAGCGCTCTTGTTATCAACTATAGAGCACTGATCAGTTCAAAGAAATTAATTAGCTTCCTGTCAAAATGAGAGTTAATAAATGCATAACTGCTCATTCTTTTAAATTCTACGTCAAACCTAACTTTAACAACATTTCTAAAATATTCAAACAATCTGACACCCCTTTAATTAAATTGCAAAATAGTAATTCTAAATTGCATGTAACTCTACGTAGAGAAAATATGGGCAAAAATTTTCTGTCATGGAAAGGTTCCTCTATTTGGAACTCGGTACCTAATAATGTTAAGAACCATAAAAACTACCAAAATTTTTAGGCATAAAATCAAAGAATTACTTCTGAGTTTACTTGATAAGGTTCGTAGACCGAATGTCTCTAGGATATAACTACAATTTTTTATTTTTTATTTTTTTTTCTTGTGTGTATCACAATGGAAATATTGTCAGAACAGAAAAAATGTGTCTATCCTAGCCTTAAAAGTTAATTTAATTATTTTTTTGTTTGTTTTATTTTTGTTTATTAAAATCTTTGTCAAAGGCAGAATAAATACTTAGCAAAACATTAAGGTAATGTAAAAATCATTCCAAAAGTCAATGACGTATACAACAACAAAATGAGTGGTATAGATCGCAGTGATCAAATGACCGCATTATACGTTTGTACCCACAAACGAGTAAAAAAGTGGTACAAAAAATATTGGACACACCTCCTCAATCTATGTGTATTCAAAGTGCAGATTATTTTTGTTATAAAAGGTGAAAGTGAACCCATTGTCATTCCAGGTGACACTGATCAATGATATTGTTTCTTTTTACAGCTACGATGTGGACTTTTTACAGCTACGATGTGGACGCACTTGGTCAATGTGGTTTCCATTTAGATTTAATAGCAGAGATATTCTCTCTTTAGTGCAAGCAACTGAGGCCAAAGATTAAGCACAAAGAAGATGCACTCTGTGTAAAAAGAAAGAGGAAAGAAAGGATACACAGTATCAAAGTTCTGAATGCGATGTTAGATTATGTCCTGCTCCATGCTTCAAACTATTTCACACAGTAAAATCATTTTAGAAAATAGTACATAAATTATATAAAATGCTTTAATTTAATAATTATCCATTTTAAGCCTTTAAAAATTATCTTTTTTGAGTCAAAATGTGGGTAAATAAAAAAAGTGTACAAAAAGGGAAAATTCTGAAAATAACCGACTTATTCTTGAACAGCCTAACATTTTTAATGTAACGGTTAAAGGGTAAACCATTTCTTTTAAAACAACAAACGAACCCTTCAGATTTCCAAAGATGTTTTTTTAACAAATAGCATTCTGCATAAGAATGGTAAAATAATAAGCATGTTGATCTGCTGTTGTTGTACTCTTGATTCGTTCCAAGAATTCTTTTAAGCCTTGCTCTGCAAAATGGTGACTAGCCTAAAAAGTTACAACTACTTTTGCACCACCCAATTTAAATTTTTGGTTTTGAGTCTGAACTACATTGAGTATGACTTTTGCTTGCGTCTCCACATCTATATCAGCAATTAATTCAATAGCTTGTTTGAACTCTTCTTTGATAGATATTTTGGTTCCCTAAGTAAGTCAACTTATATGGTTGCCTAAAAGACATCATACAACTAAAACATATTTTTTAACACAAATTTCTACAGTGAATATTCTATTTTTAGCCTAAATTATAGAGAAAAATACACAAATGTTGATATTACAGAAAAATATATTTTCTAACAATAACCCTTTGTTTGTCATCCCAAAAATATTCAAGGATTTTGACTTAACAAAAATTTAACAGTCCCTGAATATTTTGGGATTTTTGAATGATGAACAACTTCTAATAGACTGGAGAAATTTTGTTTTAGATTTAGAAATGTTTTGGTGATTCAAACATATTCAAAACATTGGAAAAAAATGGCTACTGAAAACTCAAAATTTTGGTCAACTGTACTTTCATTTGTTAGATGTTCATGTTTATGGCTTTTTCCATCTTATTATTATTATTATTATATA
>JAUZNK010054050.1:0-15610 GCA_035046665.1 Euphysa ruthae
CATATTTAATACTGTATTAAAATAATACATTGGATTTTAATATATAGCAAGTATTCCCTGATATTATAACAGGGTGGTCACTCAAAATTTCAAAGTAATCCAATCCATCCAATTTTCTCAAATGAAATTCTTGGTATCATTTCCAAAATAATCTTTTTGTAAGAAATTAAGTGGATCAGACATGCTAATTTTAGTATGCCAAAAATCGATTTTGGGATCAGAATTCCTCGTATTATCAATAAAATTATGGCACCAAAAGAGCCATATTTTGTTGCATTTAATGATTCTGCCTGACTTAATTTCAAGTAATTATAGTTTCTTTTATTTACACCCAGATTTTAATATAGCGTTGGATGCATAATTAGCAGCTGGACTAAAATCAACCCAAAATGTAAAATTTCTCCTGAAATTTTGTTGCCTAGGGGCAAATGTCCTAATTTTGATATTTTGGGTCCAAAAAACCCTTTTGTTGATAAATCAATTTAAACAAAACATTCAAAAAACTTTAATACCTCATTGGATACGTAATTGATTGATTGATTGATTGATTGATTGTACCAGAATGAATCAAATATTTTTAAAGTACCTCAATTTTAGAGGCCTGGGTCCAAATTTCCTAATTTGGGAATTTTAGGTTCATAATACCCTTTTTTTGATAATCCAATTTATACAAAATTGTCAAAAAACTTAAATACCTCATTGGATGAATAATAGGGAGCTGTACCAGAATAAAGCAAATATTTCAAGCATTAGACCATATGTTATCTTGCTTTCACCTATTTTTCAACTGCTTGGTAACTCTAAGTTACCTACAAGATTGACTTCAAAAATATAGCCATTTGTATTTCTACAATTATCAATAGCAATGTGAGACTCTTCCTCATATGGAAGCTCAGGAGAAATTGTAATAAGAGAGAGAAATCCATCTAGAATTATAGAAGAAACATTTAAGTTTTCTTCACCAGACATATTTTTCCAAAAAAAAATCAAAAAAGTGAAACTACAAAATTTCTAAGAGCTATCGCATGAGAAATATTTCTGCTATGGTTCTAATTTTTTTTGCAAATGAAAGATAGATGGCAAAATATTAAAAGAAAAAAAAAAAAAAAACCAAAGATAAACCAATATCTATAAGTTGACTTAAAAAAGCAAAAATGACTTTATTTCAACTTTTGAAGATCACGCTGCTAGAATTTCGGAACCGGAATTTTATATTTCTATACCCAGACCTCTTTTCAAGAATAAGAAAAAAACCAAACTAGAATATCTTCATTATTTTTCAAGTGTTTTGTATTTTATTGGGTAGAGAAAAAAAGACTTCCGCGATTCCTAAAAAATGGCACAAATGCATATTAAAAGTTAAAAAAGTGATTCAAACAGTTGAAAAGGTATAACAAAGTATATATAGAAAATAATATCAAATTCTCTAAATCAGTAAAAAAAGTTATTTAAAAAAAATGAAGGAATACATTTATACTTTTAATGTCAAAAACGTTTGTATCATATTCAAAAATTTTCGATTTCAATATACGCACTATCGCCAACGCTAATTATAAGTTTTGCTCAGAAACTCAAAAATAACATGAAAAATAAACTTTCACCTGATGTGGGAGCTGAACTCGATCCGATGCTGTAAGTATTATTACACTGTTATTTAAGAGTATTGTAGAGATTTTCATATTATTTCAAGTTCAAAGCCTAATTTCTTAAAAAATAAATTTTTACGTCATAAAAATTTTTGGTTGGAACATCCCTAAAAACTTTTAGGGTTTTCTTTTTGGACCAAATTTTTATTGACCAAGTTTTATTGAATAGCGACAAGATTCAATAAAAAAATTTCAAATGGCTGAGAAGACAAAATAATAAAATACAAAATTTTGTAACATATTCATAAGATATAAATCAAAAAATATAACGACTGAGTCTTCATAAATTGAAAAAAAAATTTTTATTAAAAGTAATTTAAATTTTTGGTATGCCCATAAAAAATAATGACTTTTATGGTAAATTAACCATACAAATGATTTTTATTTTTAAAAACAGACATAAAATTTTTCACAAATTTGGCTGAAAAAGCATTATAAAAAAATTCGAATTTTCGACACCTTCCAAAATGGAATAAGTGACCTCTTCTAAAGTCGCTTAACTTCGTGCATTACCCAAAAAAATTGCATACTCAGTATTGATAAATTGACAAAACCGTTAAATCTTGCTTTGAAAAGGAGCATTTTTTTGTGAACAATTGATGGAAATTGTTTATGACTAAAAACAAAAACGAAATCTGAAATGGATTAGAATGATTTTTCAAGCAATTGTTCCATCAAACTTTAGCAGCATATTCCAGACAAGTTGTGAAACTTACATTATCAGAAATACAACAAAAACATACAAAAAAAAAGTATTTCTAGAAAATATTTATGATATTAATATGATTCTTTACAAAAACATAAATTTTCTTGGCTAGACAGAATATATGAGATTAAATCAAAAAGTTAATTTTAAAACAAAAATTTTAAAAAGTTAATATCCTTTTAAAGAGAGAAAAGGAATCTAAAAATGCAAAACACCACTAAAATTTATTAGCGAAATAAATTCTGATTATCAGAGTTACTTGGTCTTAAAGAGTAAAAAAAATAATTAACCTTTTTATGAAGAAAGCTGATAAGCTCATCTTCACCAATGATTTCATTGTCAATTCGTAAGAAAGGAAGAGTACCTATTATAAATCAAAATATCTCAATGAAGTAGGCCATAATCATAGACCATAATAGGAAAACCAAAAAAATATAGTGCAACAAAAATCAAATTTTTACATATCCTAGCAACAGCTTTCAGAAATAAAAACATAAAATTAATTGATTTAAAATAAAATAGAGTATAAATAATTCCATCATGAACCTTATTTCCAATTTGGGTCTCACTTGGGTTGTATTGAAACAAAGCAATAGCAACATTAAAAGATTGAGTAAAACGGTTTGATATAATTTAATTAAAAATTGCTTTAAAAAGTATAATCGAAGCTTTTTTTTATCTACCAATATTAAGCAAAATATTTAGATTCTAAAATGAAAGAGTGTGCTTAATAGGGAGGGGGCATTTTTAGAACATACTACATAGTATCTTCACAATTTAAGTAAACCTATATTAAACCGTACTATGCTTAATTATAATAAAATTCTCTAAATAGAATTAATTCCAGTGATGCATCACAAACTCTTCGTTGCAACCTGTCTGGAAAGTTCAAAGTAATTAAAAAAGCTATTTTAAACTCAGCAGACAGTATGCATTACTGAATAAGGTAATGGTAGTTAATATTGATTTATGCAGAGATGCAAAACTTCCTTTCATTCCTTGGCACTACCACAAAGTCTCAAAAATTCATATATAAAAAGATACCTTGAAATACAATGACAGCAAGCTCTCAGTGACTAATGGACCCTCAAACTTTCTTTGATCAAATACAATATCATAACATTTTTTCTAATTTCCTTAAATTAACCTCAAAAGCAATAGAGGGGCAAGTTCTTAATTCAATATTCCACTCAAACACTATGACCAGTTTGAGAAAACTTAAAAAAACGCTATTTTTGCTCAAAAGATGAACATACTTGAGCCCAATACCAGAGTTTCCAACATATAGTATTATGGGTGGAAAGAAGCACTCTATAGCTCTCTAACTTCAAGCAAAGCAATAAATAATAAAAAGAAAATTTTAAAAACGCAACTTTCGGTCAGAAAATAGTCATATTTTGGTCCAGTACCAAAAACATGTTTTTATCAGGCCTTTTCTACCTTCACAAAAATAGCTTAACAAAACTTATCAGACTTTATTGAGAAAAAGCCTTAGAAACGAACAAACAAAACAAAGAAACATCAAAAAAAACAAAGAAACTTACAAGGGTAGATCCATAGGACCCTCCCTCGGCTTCCCCAGGACCAAAAAATCAACTAAAAAATTACAACAGGATTAGAATAGGTAGCACACTCAAAAGGCACCTTGTGATACCATCGAGCGTTTACAAAAAAATGTTAAAAACTAACATAGTTTTCTAAAATTTCCTTGTAAATATTCTTTCTTTATTTACTTTCATTCCACTTTAATTCGATTAAAAAAAGATTGTTTTTTGTCACTGTTTGCTTATACATTGCATTCCGTGTTTTCTGTATTAAGCCTCCAATCGGAAGCGATATTCACATTTACTTTGTAGAATTAAATTGTGTTTGCTGTGCAATATCAAAATAAGATGTAACATCCAACTTTAATATGTTGTACAATTTTTTACACAATCCCAAAGTTATAAGTAAAAATCATTACGATAGATATTATTGAATTTGTGTTTAAAAATTAAATCAATAAATTTCGAACATATATAAAAGAAGTAAAAAGTAATTTTTTTAACGGAAAATATATAATACCTTTTCTCATTGCCATTTCATCTGCATTTCTTCTCCTGCACACTTCATACTTTCCATTAAGATCATGAACATCAAGGAACGCCTAAGTTAAAACATTTAGTTTGTGAAAATTTTTATCAATAGGAAGTAAAAAACAATTTCAATTTTTTAAAAAAAACCTAGCATACAGGTAAAAAAAATTTTTAATGAGTTATGACTTTAGTAAAATTTACAAATGGTAAAAGCATTAAAATAATAAAAAAAAATTTCTAGGTACTTGACTAGAAAATTTTTCAAAATAAACAACAACAAATAATATTTTCTTAGCATCAACAAAATTTTTGGAAAAATTGGTGTAAACAACTTTGACAAATTTCAGAGCCAGTGTACTGGACAAAATAAAATAATTTACATTTAAAAGTTTTCTAAAATTTTTTTAGAGTATAATTTTTGTGGACCGTAAATGAACATATAAATTAAGACTATATATTTTATGCTAATCAATTTTGATTTTGTATTACATAACTACTACTAATAATCTACACGGAAACATCCCTAATTCTTCTACAATCTAATCTATCGGCTGTCCGTTATTGCTAGCAAAATTAAAAAATCACTAATATGCCGTAACTAATTATATTTTGTTTGATATATTCTCTCATCCAATTTGCCTTTTACTGAGTTGATGTTTTTTTTTTATAAAGAAAATCATAATTGCTTTTATAAGTACAAATTTTTTTCAATTCACTACTTATTAGTTTGTTCTTTAATGAATTTCATGTATGAATTTCAGTATGAAATTCTATGAAGAAGATGATATTCCAGATTAATATTTAAGTGTTTGATTGTTTCAGTTAATCCATTAATCTTTCAAAATTTATATCATCAGTAAACAAAAATCCAACACAAACTTTAAGAGTACCAGGGATTTTTGCTTGAAATGCCTGACTAACAGACAGAAATATGACACATACTTGTATTTAAATCCTTCCTAGACGCATCTGGTTAGACAGGAAAATATTTCAACCCAAGTTTGACAATTAATTCATTGTTTTCCTTTCCAGATGAATGATTCATAACAAATAACCATACATATTTATAAAACCAATTTGATGTGTCTGTGTAATGTATACGTGTAATGCAGTGATTTCTTCAACATTCAGGATATTTTCCTTCACAGATTCAATTGAGTATCATAAGTATCATACTTATATATAAGTATATATAAGCTATTCTGAATCATTGCTTTGAATAACCTACTTCACTAGTTAATCAAGTTTGAAATCACTTCGTCATAATGAACCTCCATAACTACCACAAAGTTCATTCAGAAATATTGGTTGTTTTAACAGGAGTAAGGTGTAATAAATCACCTATAAGGAAACTTACACCACCAAACAAACAACCATTTTTTATAATAAATTACAAACTTTAGATAATTAAACGTTGTTCTAAACTTTTTTTAGTCAGGAATTATTTTCTTTTTGAAAAATAAATTACTAGCAATAACTTTTCAATCCAGTCTAAAGCATTGGAAATATTGTGAATTTGATGCAAATCTACCATTTTCACACTTTGAATGTGAATGAATGAATATTTGGCAGAGTTGGCACAGTGGTAGGACGTTTGACTCCGGAATGAAAGTTCACAAGTTCAACTCTCACCTCTGGCGGAAATTTACTTTCCATGTTATCTCTAAGTTTCTGAGCAAAACTCATTCCGTAATGCAACACTAGCTCAATTTGGTCTGGTTGCTAGGTTGAACGAATTTTGTAGGCGCAAATGGGCTTTCAAAGTACTACAAGACCCACTACATGGGCCCTTCTGAAAATATAGTCTTGGCAATTTGTTTGTTCCCCACGTTAAATATAACATTCTCACTCTCTCTCATTCTCAAAGTAGTAATTTCCCTTTTTTCATTAAAATTGTTTTTATCGAAAAAAATAATATTAGTAAGGCTATTGCTCAAATCCATGCATAAATATAAAATTTAAAAAAGGGGTTTGAGCTATGTGATTCCCAAACAGAGTAAAAACTATGTGATTCCAAATCAGATTACAAGAAGAGTTCTAACCAGCACAAAACGTGTCTTGTACGCTGATTGGGGATAAAACTCCAGTGAAGAAACAAGATATCAACTAGTGGTTTATAGCATGACCTTAATTTTTTTCTAACATCATATGCCAAAAAATCCAACATCTACTTTGTATATTATAAATTAACAAAAAGTGTCATGTACTTGCTCACTTTCACTCTCATTTAGGTATATAATTTATGGACCGCACATAGGTCCACTTCACACAAGGTTTAAGCTTAAAATTTCAAAAAAATGAATGAACAAACTCTTAGATTTAATTAATTTCATTAACAAAAGCATGGTAGAAACATTGTACGAAAATACAAATCTGATCACATAAAATTTTTCTTACTTCTACAGTTCGGCATCTTGCTATTTCTGGCAGCAACTCTTCATCTAAGAAATTAAATTACAATAAAATTATTTTTAAATAATTTATTAACATATTTCATGGCTTGTTTTGATCAATCAAGATTTTTTTTTACTTTATCAACGATCTTTCAGATGTCATCATTAATCTTGTAATGATATTTTTTGCAGACGATCCTACCCTTCAATCTTCAACGTTATAGTTACAGATCTTAATCAAATTTTCAAAAATCTTCATCCTCCTTATTAGCAATAATTTTAATCTGCCCATTCTTATTATTTTTATTTATTTTTATTATTATTTGCTACATTCAATATGATTTACTTTTTGAGCATTGTTTAAAAAAAAAATTTTTATTTCAACATGTGACAGCAAACTGGAAAGTTTTGAATATGCCAAATTTAATTTCTCGTTCTGTAGACCTTACCGACCGCATATTTTCAGGCTAAGATTTAGCAACTATCTAGCTTGTTAGAGGAGTTTTAAGAAAACTGTTCCAAAAGTCTTTCCACAATCAATTCAGTCCATAATGGGAATTTATTCTTAAAGAGCAAGTAGGGGACTTCACTAATTTGAGTAGACTTAACGAATGTGATGTTACATTTAATTACGGGTAAATTTGCCTTCTTTACATTAAGCATGTATTATTTGTCAACCAGGTTTGTATTAAGGTAAGCAATAGGACCTATTAAGGTTGAATCACTATTGCAATACTTATTTGTATTGACTGACATTAATTATACTATGTTGTATTATTTAACCAGAGTTCTTTCTTGGTTATTCACCTTAGTTTGATACTCTTTGCAGTATATATGCTTGCTAGGTTAAATAAATATAATATCAATAGTATGTGAATGGACAACTTCATGTCGATTTATAAATATACTATCATAGCTGAAAATTGTTTGTATTATTTTATGGGGGAGATTTTTAATTTAGGTTTATTGTTTTCTCTATTTTTTATTTAAATGCCACTCCATAAAAAAAATTTTACATTTTTGAATAAAAGCCTTGGAAATTATTTCAAAAAAACTTCAGTCTGATTTTGTCAAAAATATTGATAAATTTTAACTAATTTAACATTATTTAAAACAAACAAGAATCAAAACTAAGATATGAATGATCTAATCCAAAGCATAAAACTGAAAAGATATATAAGATAACATTCCAGTAATTAGAAAGCATTTGAAGTTTTAAATTCTGAATTAAAATTAAATTTTTGGTTTCCTTATTCATTTATATCAGCTTCCAATTAGGGGAATCAAAGAGGGATAATTCTGTGAAAAATATCTCTCTAGAGAAAAGTTTCAGGTAAATAATAAGCGTACCTTCTAATGATCTGTATAACTCCACATTTTCTGGCCAGTCTTTATCAACTAAAAGATATAGTGCTTAAAAATTATTGATGTGACTACGCTATGCTCTATGTGGCCTCATCAAGTAGGTCTTTTTAATTTTTTCATCCTTATAATAAATCAAAATTAAGATTTTTATCACAAGTTTGATCAATATAACTCATAATTAATTCTTTGAGAGAAAGATTGGCTAAAAACAAACAGACCATTTCATAGAACCCTTACTGACAATGCCAGGCATCTAAACAGTTTTAAAATAATTTGGCTTAAAATATTAAAAATATTTTGAAAACATTTATACAAGCCTTAGTATAAAAAAATTATTATGGAAGAAAAGGTTGAATGATAGAAGTTTATTTAGTGGATTTGTCAGACAGCATGAAAAATATATTACAACATCAAATAAAAACCTTGTTATCAAATAAAATTTAAGTTAACTTCTTTTCTTAATACATGGTCGATTCATCGCTATCCCTTAAAACCACTAACATACTACCACTAACAAATTATGTTTCATAAAAACTCCTTCTATCATTTCAATCCACACCCATATTTCTTCACCCATATTTTATGTAAAATAAAGTTAAACAATTATAATGGTTCTAAAGTTTTCTTTTACAAGGACAAGGGCGTAGACTCTATTTTTTTTTTTTTTTTCGAACAATATCAAGTTGTAGAGCAGACTAACTCTCCTAGGAAATCCAAAAAATTTTGAGCTTTTTTTTTTTTGTTGAATACAAATAGGTAAAATCAAGGTAATTATTTCATTCAACACACAATAACTTCTTTCTCACACACATCACCAGCCACAGAAGCATTCTCACAACCTTATAATTTGTGGCTTTTATTTCTTCGGGGAGACAACCCAACATCTTTTTCTAAGCACACCCTAGAATTCTATTAAGAATATTACACCTTTCTTTTCTTTCAGTTCTCTTTAGGTGACTGTAGGCCATCTATATACAAAAATATTTTATATTTTATCAAAATAAAAAATAATCTAATAATAAAATAAAAAATCTTTAAAATATATACAACTATGTTTAAATCTAAATATCTTTTGAAACGAAACTGTAAAAAAATGAGAAAACGTTCTGGTTACAAGAACATGCTCATTAAGATTCTAAAATGTAAAAAAAAAAAAAAAAATGGAGATATCATAGATTTTAGCTTCTATGAGGTGTTCATTCAAAATAGCTGAGATTAGAGTTTAACATAATGTAAACATAATTTTCTAATATCCATAATGCAATTGAAGTTATGCAGTATTTTATTAACCTCCCTGTTACAAGTCTATTTATATTAGTGGCTTATATTGTTTTTTATACAGGGGGTAGGATTTTTTTAAAGCTGTGCATCAAAAAAAATATTTGTCTAGTGTTGGTTTCTTTTATGCAATACACAACAGGAAACGAGACGAAGAAAAAAACGAGAAAAATAACGATCTTTTGACGTCATAAAGTTAAAGAAAAATCGATTATTAAACTTAATTTTGATAATTCGAAGCTTTTTCATTAATTTTTTAGATTTTTTATTGCATATTATGAAACTACATAAAACGCCATATATATTTCTTAAAATAAACTTTTTTGAGGTTTCTTGTCCGAACACTATCCAAGGTGGTCATGTAAAATGATCTTACAGCCAGAACTCCTCAAATTTTCAAAAAAAATATTTTTGTTGAAAAATACTCTAATACTATTCATAATTAAGCATGAGATTTTTTTTTTTGAAAACTATAATCAGAAGTGGTCCAATTTAGCCCTTTTCTATATCTACTATTTTCATGTTTTCCTATCAACGATGCCTAAAGGACTACTTACCCTGGTTCTTGACCCATCTTAATAATCATACACTTCTAATATTCCGTTTGTATGTTGCTAGACATAATGGCTTCTTTTAACCAATCACCGGATGTATTTTGATTAATAAAATGTTCAGAGTATACGTTTTAGCAAACGAAGTCAACTTTCAAATTTTGATGGTGGTTATACGGAAGGGGAGGGAATAGTGAAGGTAATTGGCCTTTCCCTCTCATCACTCAGCTAAATAGTGAAAAGTTGTTTTATTACTCTAGAAAAAATGAAATATAGAGCAAAAAAACGACGGTATGCAAAGAAAATAGAAATGGCTTCGGTAAACGTCCCTCTGCTTGGGTAGCTGTAGATGATAATGGTCTTCTCCTGACACCAGAGTTCCCATTTCTGAAGCAAGTGATTAGTACAAATTTTACATCAACAATAGCCCCCGAAAGGGTCAACAATACATTTAAAAATGTGAGTGAAGAAAAAGTTAAACAAAATCAGCTGCAGATATTGTCAGAACTGCATAAAGGCCCCTTGATATGGAAGACTTCTTACAAATTAGGTTATGCAACTGGCTATAAGATAATAGATTTGGGTTTATTAAATAAAGCCCTTAAAATACCTCCTTGTTATGCACAATGTAAAAAATCTGAAATGATAATTCAAGAGCATGTTGACAACAATACTCTCAGTAAAATGAGCTTGGCCAAGGAGGAGCTTTTGTTACACTGTGTAAAATGATAATTCTAATTTCTTTACAAGTTCTTGTATCTGTATTTCGAGAAAAAAAATCAGGGAATCGAGTATTTGATCTTAACCTGCACTCTGCAAATGCCAGAATTTCAATGGGACATACTGGATTGGAATGGTTTTGTGCTAACATGAGTCTCCCCAGTCCAGTTAGGACTCAACCATAAAATGAAATTCTCAGACATTTTTAGAGCGAAAGCGCCAACTTAGCAGAAGAAGTTACGATAAAATCATGTAATCAGTTGTTTAAACTCATTCTTGAGGGTGACGCAAATAATAAAGAATTTTTAAATGGCAGGAAGATGATTTCAAAGGTTGCTGGGAGCATTGATGGTGCTTGGCAGAAAAGAGGACATTGGTCCAAAATAGGGGCTGTGTTTATTATTTGATGTTGTAGAAAAGAGTTTGATTTTTGTATGAAACAGTGTGAAAAACTTGAAAAGTGTATGCATAATAAAACACAACATTTCATCAAAGAGTAAAAAAGAGGGTGCATTGAGGTCAGTTGAGAAAGGTTCTCTAAAATATTGATACTTTGTTGGAGATGGGGATACTGGTTGCTTAGGAAATGTCAAGGCTAGATGTGCAGAGGTTTTGGGCAAATTTATGTAATTACTTACTGATTTGATTATTGACAAAACACAGAATTATTATGGCAAAGCAATACAAAATAACACTGGAAATCTGAAAGGTATGATTGATGCAATCTGGGAAATATATTCGCACATGATAAGAGCTGATTCAAAAACTCTTAAATAACAACACATCTGATGCCCCAGAGGTGAAAATTCATGGTGTAAATATTAGAGTAACAGGGATGAACATGATGAAAAAAAAGCGTTTGCCATCAGCATTATGTGTTATAGGGAACCTTCTGTCCAAAAACAAAATTTTGTGAGAGAGTAAAGGTTGAACTAGCCGTTTCTCAAGCAGTGCTACATTGTAACACACGTGCAATATCTCCGCTGTTTTATTCCAAAATTTAGGTGGGAAGCAACTGATGAGAATATGATGATTGTTACTTCACCCAATAATATTCAAATAACATTCTGTGAAGAAACGAACATTCCATTAGTAGAAATGAATTAAGGACAATATGCTATCATTATCTCTTGAAAATATTTATCAGAGGCTACTTATTTCCTTTAGAAGATGTTTTGAACGTTTTTTCACAGATTCTTTTATGAATACTTTAACTTTAAGGCTAATTTTTAGATTTTTAATTTTCAGAATGTCATTGCCAGCAAGTATGTAAATGCTATACAGCTCAAAAAAAATTTAATTAAGTTATTATATTACTTTATTATTCACAGTAGTGATCTTATTCATGTTTGTGTCAAATTTCAATTCATTCGGACATTCCCCTTTGTCATTTTTCACCATTTCAATCTTTAAAATTTGATTTTCTCTGATTTTTAATTAGGGGGTATAAAAAAAACAATAAATTTTGATTTAACGGCTTATCGAAGTACTTTGAAATTTTTTGTGCTTATCCGTAATATTATTTTTTATTTTTGTATAAAATAAATTTTTTTTGGCCCGTTTACATGAAAAAACCTGTTTTTACCCCCTGGATGCTTTAAAAAAAATTAATAGTTAAATTAATAGTTAAAAAAATTTCAGTTAAATGTCCTTTAATTAAAATTAATTGAAATGCTTGAATAAGTTTTGAATAGCTTAGTTAACAGTATAAAAAGATTTGAACAAATTAACACAAGCCCACTGTTTAATCATAACTGTACATGACCAGAAAGCCTTTTGGATTTCTGATTATAAGTTACTGATTTATCAATTATTAAAAAATTTGGCAGATGATCAATAATATGTAGTTATTTTACAATTGATATATCTAGTGTTAATCCAATTATAGAATATATTTTCAGTTAAAGAGAACTGTATCTTCAGTAATACGTAAGGGTTGGGTATAACGCGGGTGAAAGAAGTTTAAGGAATATTTTTGCTGTTGGGTATTATTTTTTTTGCTCTGTCTGGCTATTCAATATCAGTTTTATTATTCCCATGTGTCTAGACTATATAAAACTCCTAGCTACAAATAAATTACATGTTTCTGGATTTTGGACTTCAATGAATGTGGCTTGAATTTCACATTTAGGTGAGAGGAAATGAATTAACAGATCAGGTCTATAATTGATAGTTTTTTTAAAAAAAGTCCACAACCCGAGTTTTGAAAGTTCCCAGGCATGAATTTAAAGAGGTGATAAAAAGTAAAAGTAAAAATTAAAGTTTATTTTTACTTATTTAATTCATTTAACAACATGAAGAAAAGTCATTAAAATATTACATATTTAGAGAAATTATTTTGTAAAAACAAGTAATCCTAATAGAGTGCACTGCAATGACAAGCTGTTGTTAGATGGAGTCACACAAATAGTTGAACTAGACAAAATTTGACACGAGTACAAAAATAGGGTGGTAAACATGTTCCATAACAGGAACTGTTGTGAATGTGGCAGCAGTTAGTACGAGGCAAGAGACAGTAGGGATTACGAGATTTGATTGTACTGAGAAAGAAAAATGCTAAATAGATGTTTGTATTACAGTTTTGTAATTAATGAGATAGTGGGGATAGGATCAACATGATTTCTATTCATGAGTTTAAGATGAATTTGTAAACAGTAAATAAGGAAGAAAACCATTCCAATCAGTTACACATTGATATCTAATATAATGCTTACATATTTTTATGCCCTGCAGACAGGAACAACAAGTTTAGTGTCAATATTTCTAGTTCAATTACAATGAAGGTTTTTAAACACAGTAAAAAGATTAGAAATAGAACAAGGAAGGGTTTTTTGTAGGAAATCATAGACAAAGAGGCAGTTAGAGAAAGCTACTTAGTCAGAGAATTTGAGTAAATGAAGGTGAGGAAATGTAGTGTTAGTTTCAGAACAAAAAGGAGCAAAACACATAATTCTTATTTTAATCATTTTGAGAAAGTATATTTTTTCAACTGAGGATTCCCTTTTAGGCCCCAAATTTGACAACCATAGGTCAAGTGGGATCAAAATAAGGAAAAAAAAGAGGGATTTTAGGGTTTGTGTGTCTACATAATGACGAATCACAGTGGGCCCAGAGAGTGAAATATTGGAAATAAGCCAATATCTTGGCTTAAAATAATATGCTGATATTGCTTGATGGCTCTTTGGAAGCGTATTAACAAGCCAAAAAAAATATGGTAATAATTTTTCAAAAATCAGAATTTTTGGGAGATCTGGGTCCCTATTTCCATATTTGTGCATTTTAAGCAAAAAACACATTTTCAGGCATATCTCCCCATTAAAACATCTCCTGACATTATTGGAGGGCTCGTTAGAGCCGTATTACCCACTTGATTTCAGTAAAAAAAAAAAAACACGTTTCAAAAGTTTCCTTTTAGGTGGGATTTTGGCCTAAATTTTCATATCTGGGCATTTTGGGCAAAAATCTTTTTTTGGACATATCTTCCCATTTAAAAACCTCCTGACATTGGTTGAAGGCTACTTGGAAGCGTGTTACAAAACTGATTTCAATAGTATAGATACTTTTCAAAAATATTCCTTTTTGGTGGGATCTGGGCCCAAATATTCATATTTAGGCATTTTGTGCAAAAACACTTTTTCAGACATATCTTCCTGTTACTGAATCACCTGGCATTGGTGGAGGGCCTGCGAAAGCGTACTACCAAACTGAATTCAATAAAATAACAACAGAAACAGAAATCACTATTTTTGGGGGATCCGGGCTGAAATTACCGTATTTGGGTATTTTAGGCAAAAACACATGTTTGGGTAGATCTTACCATTAAATAATCTTCTGACATTGGTTGAGGGCCCATAAAAAAAATTGGACCAAAATCAACAGAAAATTTAACAACAATATTTCAACATCTTTAAAATGTATCAAAAATTCAACAACATAGCTTCTCAAACAGAGAATCGTCATTACTTGGAGGGCCCAAGACAGGGCTAGCTTTCCTGCAGTATCTAGTCGAATGTCCATACTCTGTACATTGTTTGCAGAATGGTTGCGCATTGAGTCTTACATTATTAATATTGGGATCTGATCTGATCCCAACCACAGTCTGTTGATAACATCCTCCAAGTTGTCAGCCTGAGATGTCTTTCAAGATAACTTGAGACGAATTGATCTCAGCACTTTGTTGTTTGCTTCCAAACCAGAAAAATCAAAACATTTCAACCCACAACCATCGTTCATCTCAATGAGTTCCCATAAGTGGGCAAGAAGTTTGTGGAGGGTTGGTGGGACACTTATCCTCATTTCATCTTTCGGTTGAGGTGATTTCTTCTTCTGTGGGGTGGGGAAGCTCTCAAGGTACAAGAGGTAGAGATTGGTACAAATTTTTTTGTACTCTTGAACATTGATGTCTTTGTCAGAGGAGAACAATGGCAGTATAACTGAAAGATACTGTCCAATCTGTGTCATCACACTTTGAAACTTATCAGGTAAAATCTTGATGACAATTTCTCTCCCTCCTGGATGTAAGATACATCTTGCTGTGTTTCCGTTAGTCGAGGTTCCTCCTTTTCCCATTCCATCTGGGAAGTCCCATCTCTCTCCCATTGCCTCATTCAGTTTTTTCTGGGTTTCCTCCTCGGCAGTTTTCAGAAATCTATGATAATGTGGTGCCTCAGATTCTGACCATTCAAACACTTTGGCTTTCAAGTGCACAGCTATCTTCATGTAGTGATCGAATGTCTGTAGCAAGGCTACTTGTACAGAGATCACCTCATGATTTGGAATTGACCTGTTAGTCAATCCCTTTCGAGTGTCATAATCAAAACGACTTATTACATCCCCATTCTTATCTCCTACTTCTTCAAACAAGGATGTAAGTCAG
>JAUZNK010054061.1:0-12235 GCA_035046665.1 Euphysa ruthae
TTTTTAAACGACGTTTTTAACATTTATTTTGTAAAATTTTTATTGATAGTGAATAAATACTTACTTACTTACTTACTATACTATTGACAAACACAATAACTTTTTTTTTTAAGCTTTTTTTTTTTGTTAATCGCCTGCTCAAAAGTACCAGGAGCGGTAGATAATTCTATAAATGATCAGTTACAAAACCACTCATTATGTTATATATCAGATGATCTTGAGCATCATACCAATTTTGTTTATGAGTTGCAGAGAGAATGCATGTCATATAAAACATTCATTGTATTGAAAAAGTTGTGTATAGGTGTGATGGCCAGTGTAAAAACTACAAAAAATTAAAAAAAAAAATTAAATATTGAAAATTGCTGCAACACTCAGGTTTTGGAAAGAGAAAATTGAAAGCGTTGTTTTTCACTACATTTCAAAAGAGAGAATGATTGATGTAAGAGACAAACTAAAGGAATGGTTTAATCAAGGCAAAGCATTTCCTGGTACACACTCTTTCCATTACTTTGAACCAGTTACTCCAACATCAGTTCGGTACAAAATCTCATGTGAAGATGTTGAATATGTACATTTACTGTAATCGTGACACATAACATAGATATAAAAGAAATGAACTGTGTTGCATATTGGTATGATAGTTTCTGGTGGATTAGTGTAGTTAAAGAAGTAAATAAAGATGAATGAGATGTTGAAGTTTGGTTTATGCATCCACATGGACCAAAGGGAAACTTTCAGTGGCCACAAAGGGAGGACAATTATTAGTTACCAGCTATTGAAATTATTTGTTTAATTGAAATGTCATCATCAGCTACCGGACGAATATATGATATCAAAGAAAATTTAATGGTGGACAAATTTTGAATATATATTTTCATCATTGTAACAGACAAAACTGTATGTAGCTAAAAAAAATGATCTTATATGTTATATCTAAGAAAAATAAAAACATGATTTTAACTGAAATTTTGGTAATAAATCATGTATGTTGAATGAAAATATGAAGAAAAAAAATATTTTTAACAACCTAACAGTTTTTGTTGCCTAAATATACAAAAGACAATTTAAAGTTTTTTATGACCTAGCTAGCAGTTTATATAGTCTACCAGTAAAATACTTATTTTATTAATTTATTGGATTCCCCACCCTCAAAAATACTAGGTACCAAATTTCTTCTCCAACGGATATATATTTCAAAAGATTTATCACAATAGGGTGAACTTGGTAGACAGAAGTCGTGGCACATACTGTCGTAAAAAGGTCAAAATGACATAAAATTAAAAATTACATATTTTTTGAACCACTTAACTTTGGGTGCTAATCTTTTCAATAAGTTTGTATTTTTTGAAATGTAACTACTGGTGAAAAAATGAGCAAAATCCAAGCACATGGGTTACGCAATAGAAAAAAATCTGATGATTTGACATGGAATACCTCAGATATGAGTCTTAGTTGAAAATCAACAAAAAAATCAATTGACGTTTTCTTTTGAAATTTTCTGATTTATAGGGACGATTCAGAATTTTCTATGTTATAACTTTATTTAAAATATTTGTAGGTGTCTGAAATTTGCAAAAAATGCAGTTTTTGAGAAATCGTGGAGCTGATTGATGAGTACGCGCCTGAAAGTCACAATTATTCAAATTTTAATTTTCTTGGACACAGTTGTCCGAATTTCCCAAATTTACAAACTTTTTCATCAAACTTAATAAATGCTCGTTGGTAGCAGTTTTTCCACATTTCCTAACCAGCAGAAGGGAGGAAGAAGCTAGAGTTTTCTTTAAGGTGTTAGCTTTTTGGTTTTGATTTCATTATTTCATGTTTGTTTTCTTTGGATAAGTTTGGTATTTTAACTTTTTAAAAATGTTATTAGAACTGCCCAAAGCAACATTTGAATGTTTTAGTTTTGGATATATATTTATGGAGAATTAATGAATACCTAATAATTTTTTGGATCCAATAGTTACTAGATGCTGGTTTTAAAGTATCATTCTTAGAGGAAAAAAGTATTTGCTACAAACTACATGAAATAAGAAGCTTGAGATTTAAGACTGGAAATTCATCTATATAAGTGTGATAAGAAGCTTGTTTTTTAGCTTATATTTCAGTGTTTTATCATATTTTTACCAAGGCTTAATTTAATTTCCAGATTTTGTTGGAATTGATAAGACAAAAGCAAGTCCTTTGAATGATTTATGTGAAAAGCACCCATCTCTAAAAGCCTGTGAAAAACTTCAACAAAATAAAATTCATGACACAAATGAAAAGAAAGAAACTTCATCTGTTGCTTCATACATCAAAGCTTTTACTAGAGCTATAAATGGCTATTTATATCAAATATTTGCATACATCTTTGGGTCTGTTAAATATCTGGTAACGTTCTTATTGCAATATACAATTGGGCTGGGTTCAATGCTTGCTGGAAAGTCTGAGGTGATCTATTTTTATCATTTGTTCAAATTGGGATATTTTTAACCTTTCTGATGCTTTTAGATAGAATTATCACTTAGGTTGTTTATAGCCCCAATGTTTTTTAATAACATTGTTCCAAAAAATCGTTCGTCACCTTTCAACATTTTATTTTTTATCCATAGTCAAATAGCTGCTTTTGAGGTTATTAATTTTTTCAAAGTGCCTTAATTTAAATTTTATCGAAAATATATAAATGAATAAATAAATTTAAAAAAATAAATGAATAATCAACGCGGAATAGACGGTCAACGCGGAATTGCTAATAAGAAATGCACGCAAAATCAACAAATAAATGCACATGGCCTTAGATAACTAGTCATACACTATGTTTTCAAACTTTTTATGAATGCTAATAAAAAATATTGGTTTTTATAAAAACAAGCATGTTTTTTACAGGTATACAGAAACAAAGTAACAGGACAATAGCTTGGTTATATCTGCTAAAACTTATCTCTTGTTTATGTTGTATGTAACTTTTTTTAATAAAAGCGATTAGGATGCATATCTTATTAATTGTTTGCTGTACCGTTTCATTTCAGGAGTGGAACAATGTAATGAATTCTTTTGAATTAATGAGTGTAGAGATGTTTGCTATTGGTTTCATTCTCTTTGTAATTCATGTCATGTTCTTTATTTATTTCCAAAATGTAAGTATTGCTTATTTCTTCGGTCAACAATACCTTTGAAAATAACCTCTAACTTCACTTCCAGCCTTCTATCCACGTGTTGCGTTGGTCGTTTAATTTTCTCCAAACAACTTTTTGGATTTTCGTTAAACTTTTCAGGGTGGTTCTAATTTATAAAATATTCATCAGTAGGTTTGCTTCTGCCTGCCATTTTAAAAATAATCATAGGTTAATTCATTTTTGTTACAGAAATTAGTTAGTTATTTTCAAATTTTAATACTTTCCATTCAGGGTTCTTTAAAAATTAAGCCTTGTTTAGGTAAAAAAATGTTCTAAACTATTAAAATCTGTTGAATTTTTTTTCAAAAAGTAACAACATGAAGGCATCAGTTGATCTAAATTGGCATTTACCTGAAATAATTGTTTCCTAGCAATGGGCTCATTGCATCTATTTTAGAAAAATTTCTGAAAATCTTAGAATATTGGCAATAAATTTGTGTCAATTTAAGTGGCTATAGAAGGCATCATTTGACTCAATTTGGCACTACCCAAATTTTTTGCAATTTTTAATTTTTTAATTTAAAGTTTTATTTTAATATTTTTGTATCTTAGTAAATATAATTTGATTCTTATAGTCACATTACAAAGAATCATTCATAATAACAAGTTCTTAATGATCTGTTTATGCAAAAAATATGGTTTAATGGTAAAACCGTTCACTTGTTTCTCAATGCTTTGGCTGAAAATATTTTATTCAAATTTTTATTCTTCTGGTACTAAGATTTCTTTAACAGAATTTTTTTATATGATCTACATTACGAAAGTTAACATTAGACAATATTTTAAAGTATGATTAACATCCTGGTGTTTAATTTGTCATTCATTTCATTAAGACATGAAACTTTTTTATGTTTTGTTGCTTATTAATATAAAAGAAAATTTGTTTTTATGTAGAGCTCCATGTCACCAGTTGTCGTTGTTCCGGACAGTAAGTTTCATTTGTTAGCTGTTTAAGTTTTAATTATTTCTTATGGATACTTCAAATCACACCAGGCAGGTTGTTGTTAGAAGATTATTACAAGAACTTTCAGGCTAATCACTATCTACTCTTCCCGTTGGTAATATTTCCTTGAAAAAGAAGGATTACCATAGTTTTTTGAAAATTTACTCTAAGCATTCACTAATTATGTCAATCAATCCATAGTGTTTTTGTTTTTTTTTCTGCTATGACTTCAATGGACTAGGCTAATCACACCTTTTTCACAATCTCAGGACTTAGGCACTAAGTTTGGGCACAATCCTAAGTTTAAAGAAAAAAAAATGCTTTCTGCGTAATATTTTTTTTAAACATGTGAAGTATTTTCTGCGTGAAGAAAAGTGAGGTTTTTTTTTTTAAATACAATATTTATTTTTGCCAACAGGAACTGGTAAACCTACTGTTGATGCTGCTGAGGTGACAAGACTTGAGACAGAAGTATCAGAACTCAAAGAAAAAATATCCAATGTCACAGATGAATTAAAAAAATGTAAAAAACGAGACAACGATCTTTCTGACGAAGTATGAATATTAGTTAATAAAAATATAGGATGAAATTTCTTTGTTAATCTTTCCATAATGTAAACAAACCAGTATCGATAAGGATCATTAGAAAAAGGCTAATAAGTTTAAAATTACAACATCTTTCTTCTACTTTTTCTCATCATATAAGAATCTTGGTGTAAACTCATAGCTTATCAATGACTTATGATTGAAAGAAATTTTACTTCCCTAAATTATATAGTAATTTTCTAATCTGAATAACAGGGTATTATTTAGCGATTGACTGAATTTGTGTTCATCTAATGATTTTCATTTTTAGATTAATGAACATTGTACTAATGTTAATAATTTGGAGCAAACCATAGAAGACATAAATAAAGAACTATCTAAAGAACAGGTAAGTTCAAAAGCAACTAATGCTATATGTTACAAATTGGATAGGTTTAGTTGTTTTTTTTTTATTTTGTCTGTGGTACATAAAAATTTAAAAAGATATAGTTTGTTATTGCAATAATAATGTGGAATTGGCTTTTAGAAATTGTTGAACATCCAATTAAATAAATGAAATGATATTATCACATGGAATACATTTTGTAAAACTAGTATGAAAGATTTTTTTAAAAATGTGAATGTTGCTAGTTCCTTGTAAAGCATGCACTGGAAACACATGGTATGAGCCAACAAGTAATTAATTGCAAAGAATATAAATTAAAATTACTAAATAGTTGTTTGATAACTTCTTAAAAAAAAATTTTAAAAAAATGTTTAAAAAAACCAAATTTTTTAATGTAAGTAAATTTGAAATAAATCAGTTCATTCAATTATTTAAGAAATTTATTTTGATGGTTTTATAATTTCAACTTCTCAAAGTTGGCAAAGTTTCATTCTAAATAAGTAAAAATTAGTGAAAATAGTTTGCAAATTTACAGCTGTTTTCAGTATATTCGCATTGTTTTTTATAGGAATTGAAGGAAAAGCTAACCGCTGAACTAGATGGGTTTAAATGTACAATAGGTAAACACGAAGAGTTAATTGCAACAAAAGAAGCTGAATTATTAGCCAAAAATGCTACTATTGAAGCGTTAAAAGATGATGTAACATCTTCTAAAGAGGAATTCAGAAAGATAGAAGAAAAATTTTACTTTGTAAGTCCATACAAATTAAAAACTATGCAAGTGTCTAGCATAAGGGATTTGCATGAAAATAAGTGATTTGGGATATTCTTGAAAGAATTTGCTGCAGGTGAAAATTTCTATGACTTCCTAAATCTTTCTTGCTGAATATTCAGCTGTTTCCCGAAAAAAATTTTAAAGAAAAAAATCCTAAACTTTAATATTTTTAAGGAGCTTTAAAACATATTTGGATTAATAAGTTAGTTGATAAATGTAATAAACAAGTTTGTTGTATCTCATGGTGAAGATTCTGCAATATGTCACAAATGGTTTTAAATGTCTTCTAGTCACTTGAACTGGTTTAAGTTCTCTTTGTGTTATACTGTTAGTAGTATTAGACTGAGCCCAATCATGATGCGGTGAAACTTTACCCTTTGTTGACGCTCTTCTTTCCAAGTGGTGGGTGATAGCATACAATTAACAGGCTGGAAATACAATCCACTGTTGATAGTTAAGCATTGAAGGTGATTTATATACCAATGGACCCTAAACCCTGTAGCTTGTTTTGTTGTTTTTTAGTTTTGTTGTAGTTTTGCATCCCAACTCACTCATGACTTAACCTGCTAAAGTATCTGAATTCTTGTAGTAAATGTTTGAAACTATTCCAAAACTCATTCTCTATTAATCATTATACAAAGTGCAGATCCAAGCTGATAGGTAGCTAAATTTTCACAGCAACATGGTCACTAATGCTGGAATGGCATAGTGCAATCAACAAACAGAAGGGTTGTTTTTAGGTATGGCAAAACTTTTAAAAATCATTGAGAAAGAGAGAAAACACCAAAACGCTTTTATTTAAAAGGTTGTTGATGTTTGAAGAGGCTGTTGATCAAATATTTTTACCCAATGACTTTCAAATATACAAAGCTTTAGTAATTTAGATTAATGTAAATCAATTTATCTTCTGAACCCAGATACATACAAACTTTAAATTTTGATTGTGACTACTTCGACAGGCCTAAAACTCCAGAATTTTTTTTCAGAACATGTATAGTTGCCACCAAATATGTTGTTCTTCGTATTAATATTTCTAGCCCTCTGAATTAAAGTCGGCATTGGGCAGTGCCTAACTCATTGCCGATCTACATTTTTTACTTTTGTGAGTTGCATTTACTTTCTCTTAATATGTTTCCAGTGAGCCAGTGCACAAAAATTTAAAAAATGAAAAAAAAAAAGATTAAGCGACTAACTAGTCCTGAACAACTTGGATAAAGAATTTGCTTCAAGTATCAGCTGCTTGTTTGGTTGCATGTGTTCTTTTTCATTCATTTAGTTGGAATAGAGTGTTTTCATAAGTAAAAGCTTTGTTGCTATTGCTATTGCATTGAGAAATTTGGGGACTGAATCGGAGCTTATTATTAGAGTTTTTTTATGTTTGTCTTATGAAAAAAGCATTTCAGAAGCAAGTATTTAATAGAATATCTTTTATAATAGAATATTTATTAAATCTAGAAGAATTAAATAATTGAAATAATTTAACAAAACTGAACAGACTAAGATTGACGGATGAAAAGAAAACTGACAGAAAAGTTAAACTTACCCATGTAAGTGACGTGTTTAGGGCTCACTGCCACCATTTGGTTGATAGTTTATTTTGTCTACCTTTTGGAATCGTGTACCCTGATGTGACAAAGATAAACTTAAGTATAATTACATAGGTGCTGTGAAGCAGCTACCACTTGGCAAAAGTTGATTCCCAACCTTGTGGGATCATACTCCCTGTTACACGAAAAATATTTTAACATAAAACAGCTTAACATCAAACATGATGTGCCCATGTTTGAATAAGTTCTAATGTGCACAAAAAAAAAGACTTTATTTTCAAAATATAGCAAGTTAAAATTTTTTTCTTCTTTTTCACTTTATTCTTATTATTCATGAACAAGAGGCTCTATCATTAAAAAAAATGCCCTTTACGTTTAAAAATTTGCCAATTACATGTCAACCTAATTTTTTCCTAATTTAGATGGCTGTGTTTCGCAGAACAAAGTTCTGGAAAATAGCACGGCACAACAATGATCATCACTAACTTAAAAAGGAAAAATGCTGTTTTTCTGGCATGGGTAATCATAATGAAGCTTTGAAAAAATTTATCAAAAATTTTTGAATTTTGTTTCTTTAATCTTGCATTAAGTTTGAAAGCAATATAGCATTTTGTTTGCCCTATTTACCCATTGGTAGAAAAATTCTTTTTTTGCTGTTTTTGCTGCAAAATGAAGTTTTTAATAAAAGTTTTTAATAAAGTTAAATGACCATATAGAAGGGCATCATTTCAGTTATTTGACCGTCCATCAAAAGCTCCTATTTTTTAAGTATTTAGGTATTGAGTTTTGTAATTTTTGTTATTCAAAAATAGCATTTTGAAACTAATCTCAAAAACAAATTTTTTTTTTTCATGGATGTCATGTGAAAAAATAAAAAGGTACTGGTTGCAGAATAGATAAACATAGTTTGTGAGGTTGTATGTGATAAAAGGGTTGTAAAATCGACATGTTAAAAGACGGATGAATAAAACTAGCATTACTCGGAACAGTTCTGAGTTCACTTTTATTTAGTTATAATGAAATACAACAACTTCATACAGTTATTATGACATATATGTGATTACATCTTAAACTTCAGTCTGTATTTATAGTCTGTTTTGATCCTTAATCATTAAAAAATCAGTCTATTTACAAATATTATGGGGCTGGGTGAAAATTATTTGTCAAAGGGTCTCGAGGATGCTTGTGAGGTCATCCGGCAAAATAAAGTATTTCAATGTGACTATTGTATAATATCCAAATGTATGTTTAGGTTATAAAGGAGTTGGATACAAAAGATATTAGTCTATCAAATCTAGAAGAAATGCAAGTTGAATTAAAGAAAGAAATTGAAGAAAAAAATGAAATTTTAATACAAGTAAGAGATTTTTTTTTTTTTTTCGTATTTTGTTTTTTTGATCTTTGTTTGTGTTTTACCCTCTCTTAGCATAGTTGGAAGAATTTAGTTACAGGCTCATTCTGTCAATTCTGTTGTTATAGAAAATATTAGATTAATATTTATGCTCTCTAAAAATAAGTCAGGCCAGCAAACTTTTTTTTGGTTTCCACGGACACAATTTGGAAAGGAACACAAATTCACCTTTTTCAGTCAATTTGAAATAGATTTTTGGTTTTCCAGCTAAGCTGACAGATTCTTGTGAGTTTGATCATTTATCACACAAACCGTTTAATAAATTTTTCTAAGATTTTGTTAAAAGTCATAAATAAGAACGCCATTATGTGACAACTTTCACAGTATCTGTTTCTTAACCAATCTTTTGAAATTGTTTTTGAAGTTGAACGAACATAGAGAATGTTTTCACTCATAAGACCACTTGCCAAAAATTCTCATTTGGGGCCAACAACAGCGTTTAAAGCAATTTTTTATTTTTTTCAAAAAGTTTCATTTCAATAATCCTGGAATTTTGTATTAAATTAGGAAGCATAATTTCTGATAAATTGGGTATGTGGGGCATTTTGAAAATGATAATGGGCCCTTTCCAGGACCAGTAAATTAATTTAATTTGTCGATATTTTTCTTATTTTTTTTTATTTTATTTTTTTTTGATTTTGCTTAAATTTTGTTTACTTTTTGGAGATATTATTATGATTACTTTTGCTTTCTGGCCATTTTAAAAATATCGGGGTCAGTCCCCAGGACATGAAGCATGTCTTTTTAGGCCTAAAAACAAAAAAAAATTTTTTTGGTTAACATTTTCATTTGTCAAGATAAGAATGTACATACATAGTAAGTATTTACTAAATAACAATATTACAAAAGTATCATGAGAAGATCTTGAAAGGAAGTAAATTGTTTTAAAAAATATAAACAAAAATGTTAAATTACATTTATGTAAAAATCAATAGATGCTGTTTTGATTTATATTTAAATTTAGGAAAATTATAACTAAAATCTCTCAAAAATTTTTCTGGAAAGTCATTCCACAGTTTAGGACCTCTGTAACGTATAGAAAACTCCTTTAACTTGGATTTTATAAATGGAAGTTTGAAATTATTAGAATCTGTAATAGATCTTGGGTTTAAATTTTGCAGAGAAGATTTTTCAAATAAAGTATAAAGACTTGAGCGAAGACTTTAGGCGTTGTTCTGCATTTAAAGCGCTGCATAAACATTAAAATTTGGTACATATTAATTTGGTAGGTATTTTAAAACCTTCATTTCGAGAATTGGTGTTTTAGAAATTTCACATTTTGACACGCCTTTTTCTGAAGTTTGAATAAGTTTAGTAGGTTTGTTTGATACATGTTCCACCAAGCGATATTTGCAAAGTATAATTTTATATAATAATATATAATTTCTTAATTTTTTTGTTTCTATTAAAATAGCCATTTTAAATTTGATTCCTGAGGAACCATTTTCAGCTTAGCTTGTTAAATATAATTGTTTGTGTAGTAAACAGCACAAAATTAAGGTAACCACTAAATACCCACTAAGAACTATGAATTAACTTCCTCATGTTATTTCATGGGTGTAAGATGCCAGTTTTCTGGTTAATCTCTATAGATATCAATTTTATATATGGTATAATAAGGAAGAGCTTGAAAATTAGGGGTAATAATTCGAAACTTTTGTTTTTGTGTTTTAGAAAGATTTAGAGATCGAACAACGAAATACTAGGTAAGAAAAATTTAATATTTATAATTTTAATTTTTTTTTTTAAATTTAATCTTTATATCCAGAGTTTTAGGATTATTTTTAGTTTTTATTTTATTTCTTTTATATCATAAGGTTAATACATAAAACTACCTCTATATAATAAAATTAGAGATTTAAAAAAATATTTTTCAGTTGTTTTTCCACCTACTTAAAGGTTTTATTAAGTTGTTGTATCTTAACTATATTTTTAATCTAAGTTTTCTAGATACTTGCTATAATTCCTCATTCTCAATGTGGGAGAGATCACTAAAAAAATATTTTTTAGTCAATTTCTCAAACAACACTGTAAACGATATCAAATTAAACACGTGCTTTTGCTTTTCTTTCTAATTAAAGAGAGCATAAAATTCTTATTAATTTATTAGAAAAAAAATTTAACTGTGATAAGAAAAAAATTGTTTGGGGCTTGACTGAAATAACCTTTTTTTTTTTTGTTTTCAAAATTTATAAGAAATTTGAAAAAGGGCACCTGTGAAAATCAAGTGAATTCGCAATCAAGCCTTGGAAGTGTTTTAAAATAAATATTGCTATAAAGGTTCATAAGCTGACTTGGTTTGTAAAATTCCATCCAACATTTTGCGGACATTTTTATTTTTTCTCTATACATTCTGTCTATCTATCCCTCATACAAGCTCATAACTCAAATTCTTTTTTATCGTTGATTAATTCAATTAATTTTTTTATTAGTATAAAAGGTTTAGAAGATAAAATGGAAGAGACTGGAGAATTCCTAGATGTTGAGAAAGAAAAGGTGGGAAAGTTACAGACTGAGATTTTGGTAAGTTTGTTTTATCTAAATAATTTTCTATCTGAAAAGACACGTTGTATAAAATATTCCATGGTTGCTAGTTTTATAAAGAAATTTTGATGGAAAATCTACAGATTTCACTGTGTGTTCTAACCAAAAGGACTGTGTTTCTTACAGTATGAAATGCAAATAGGAACATTTTTTGTTGTTAAACTAGTCTGGGTCACCGTTTAAAAGCACATAAATTACCATGGAAGATGGTGATCCTGACAATTTCATACTCCTATTAAAGTAATACACGTGGTCAATAGAATTTGAGGAACATAGAATTAATCATAATAATGGAGACTTTTAGGGTATAAAGTGTACATTTTACATTTTATAAAAGGCCATATAAATTTTTCCTTTATCTGTTTCCTAAATAGGTGTCCAATATAAATTGAAACGTAATACAGTGAGTCAAATAAACGTCAGGGTTATTAAAGAACGTTTTATAGTCGTTGAACATAAAAAGTCAAAATGATAAATAAATCAAAATAATTTATAAAATACATTTTTTATGTTGATGAATAAAAATAATGATTTAAAAATAATTAAGAAAAAAAAAATGTTAAAAAAGGTACATTAGTAATCAGTAATCAATTCTGTATATTTTCATGTTGCCCCGGTTTTTACAAGGATTAATTTTAGTCAAATTTTTTTTTAAGTCATATATTTTTTTATATAAATTAATTTATACCAATTAACTATGCTGAAAATACTTTATACCAATAAATTATGCTGAAAATACTTTATACCAATAAATTATGCTGAAAATACTTTATACCATTTAATTATGCTTAAAATACTTTATACCATTTAATTATGCTGAAAATACTTTATACCAATTAATTATGCTGAAAATACTTTATACCAATTAATTATGTTGAAAATACTTTATACCAATTAATTATGCTGAAAATACTTTATACCAA
>JAUZNK010054061.1:12335-32309 GCA_035046665.1 Euphysa ruthae
GAAAATACTTTATACCAATTAATTATGTTGAAAATACTTTATACCAATTAATTATGCTGAAAATACTTTATACCAATAAATTATGCTGAAAATACTTTATACCAATTAATTATGCTGAAAATATTTCTTTATTGATTTAATTTGAGCAAAGTCATAATAGATATTCATTAAGAGTCCATTATTAGAATTAATTAGATAATTTTTTTATGAATTTAGGTGCTTCAAGAAACTTTACTTGAGGTTAACAAAATTTCTGTTGACAATGAAACAAATGAAGAATTTGAAACAGAGGATCCCAACACTGATGGTATGTGAATAGGGTTTTGATTTCTAGTTTGGATGATGCTTTTGATATTGTATGTCTAAAACCTTATCTTAAACTTGCAGGTAAATCTTTTTCAGAAGAGTTTAGCAAATTCTGCTTGCATTTTAAATAAAATTTATATTTTTTTTTCTTTAACTTCTGTTTTTCATCTTTAAACTTATTGTTTTTCTTAAATTGCTGTTTAAAGCATTGTTCAAAATTTGAGCAAGCATTGAATTATTGATTATGAGTTATGAAATTATTGATGATAAATAAAAATCAAAGTAAAGGATGAAAGAAAATTATTTTCTCGAATTCATTTTCAAATTAAACTCTATACTATTATACTCAAATATTAATAATAAAACTAATAATAGAAAACTAATCAAAGTCACAATCATCTACATTTTTATTTGAGCAAAGTAAGTGTTGTGGCCTCACTCCACTAAATAAGTCATTAATCTACATTTTTATTTGAGCAAAGCAAGTGTTGTGGCCTCACTCCACTAAATAAGTCATTAATCTGCATTAATATATAATCGTATAATCCATCATGATGATATTCATAACCTTTTAAGGCCTGAGATCTATGAAACAGTGCTTTTTTTAATTTTTTGTACTAATTAGGCCAAAACTAACACAAAATCGACACTGATTTTGCTTGCAAACACAAATATTGGAAATAGATTTTTATACACTTAAGTGTAAAGAGTAAATAATTTTCACAAAAATTGGAAAATAATTTTTGATCACTTAAGTTTACATGAGGAACTGATGAGTTAATATGAGTTAATATGAGTTAATAGTAAATAAGCTAAAAAGCAGCTGATACGCAACCTTTTCAAACTTTTTCAAAGTTGGCAGACATAAATTTGTACATTTAAGTGTACGCCAGGTGTTAAAGGGTTAACATAAAGCCATACCAATTATCCCAAGTATTTGGCTTCCTATAAGATAATACCCATATCATAAAGCTAGTTATTTAGAAAGTTTTTTTTTTTTTTTAATTAAATTTCGCAAATTCTCAAACTAAACTGCTGATCTTTTACTTTTTTTCTATTTAAATTTGCTTTATTTAGTTGCTGCTCTAAAAGCTGAAAAGCTGTTAAAGTTGATGGATTCAACAAAGGTAAACATTTGTTTGTCTGTTTGTCTATTCATTTTTTTTTTTTTTTATCAGTTTAGTATTTTAAGACCAATAGTAACCATTGAGTTATGGATGATTTTAAGACATTGTAGGAATGAACAATTCTTTTCATTTTTTAAAATTCATTTCTAGTCAAATTTGAAATCAAGCCTTTATCTGGGATTATCCTTAGAAGTAAAAAGTGAATTAACTATCAACTGTGTGAAAACTACGCAGTATGTTCCTAATAATTTAAACATATCAAAGTCAAAATAGCCATAATTAAATTTAGAAGAAAGCTAATTAACAAGAATGGATCAATTTTTTTTGACCAAGATGTAAACGTGTAAGAGGTTCATGTATATCAAATATAGAGTTAGGTTTCGGATAGTAAAATTTTAAGAAGCATGTTTTTAAATATAAAAACTGATGGTGAATTTCGTATCTCAGTGTCCAATTCGTTCCAAGCTTAAAAAAGTGTTTAAAAAGTAATTTGAGTTGCTGTTAATCTCACAAAACAAATTTGAACAATGAGGATTATGAGAAACCTGCTTGGGTGGTAATAATTCTAAAAGATATTAATGGTAACTTCCATAGGCAATATTGTAAGTAAGTAAGTAATTTATTTACCATAATAATTAAACTAGAAAATAATGTACAGCTGCATATGTTAGATAATTTACACTTGTAATCACTGTAGTTGGATCCACTTCTCTAGTAAAAACTGAACAAATGGGAGTGACACCATAATATAGTTTAACTCAAATATTTTACATTAAAAAAAAAAGGGACAACAAAAAACACACTCACAAACACAAATATGCAATTCAAGTTTTAGATTAATATCCGCGTGATAATCCAACATCTTAAGAAAGAATGACAATGTCACAGTCTTGGTGTAGAAAAAATAAATTTTCAAAATTTGTTTACTCTAAGAAGCAAACTAATGAATAAATAACAAGACATTAAGGAAAGGTCTGAGACAAAATGAGTTCAAGTATCATTTTCTTAAACTGCTTTTACCAAGTAAAAGAAAATTTTTGACATCAGGATATTTAGAGGATGCTTTCATCCTATAGGAATTGTTCCATTCAATGATACACTGATATTTAAAAGAATGCTTGCCATACTCTGTTGATTCCCAACATGGGAGATGCAGTTTAACAAGTTCAATAATTCTAGTATTTAGTAATAATTCTAGTATCTTGAAGTTGATTGGAGATAACAAAAAAGTTTAAAAAAGAAGACGGTGGAGTTTCCTGAACAAAATTGATTACAAAAAAAAAATTATGGAGAAAAACATGGTCCTGGAGCTTGATAACATTTAGTTCAGAAAATTTAACTTGAATATTTGATTTAAACGGTGAGAAAGTGTTGATTCTTATAGCAATATGTTGTAACTTGTCAATTAACATGAAGATTATTATTTTGAAAATGAAGACTAAACAGAGACTACAGTAAGTAAGATGAGAAGAAAATAATGAAAAATAGATTGATCTAAAGCATTCCAGAGACACAATATATCTGATTTCAGCATGCTTCTGTGTTTACCGTGTAAGTGTTTTTTTACTAATTTCACTCAAAATTGTACCAGGATAATTGGTCATCAATCAAAACCCCAAGGTATAAAAATAAAAGTTGATGGGATTGGAAAAGTCGTTTACCATTGATTTTAAGCCGAATTTGTTAATAATCAGCAGTTTGTCTTATGAAAGACCATAAATTCAGTGTTATTAGTGTTTAATGAAGTACTATTACTATTTAACCAGTCACAAAAATGACATAGATCAAAATTTACTTTGTTGCAAATCGAGTTTAATGATTTGCCTATGCAAAGAAGGTTAGTATCATCTGCAAAGTGATGGACATTAGAATTTTTTTATATAGTTAGAAAGATCATTTATGTAGATTAAGAATAACCGAGATCCAAGAACAGAACCTTGATGAACACCAAACTTTGCAGTTTTTTGTGAAGATTTAAACCCGTTATTTGAAACCAACTGTTTACGATTATGAATTAAGATGAAAATATTACCAGTTCCTCTAATGCCGTAGTGACTTGACTTTTTATGTAAAATATCATAGTTCACTGTCTCAAATGTTTTTTCTAGGTCTATGAACACTCCACATACGAAGGAGTCGTTATCGATTTCTTCACAAATCATTTCAGTTATACTAACTAAGGCATACGAAGTAGAATGTTGTTTAGCTCTAAACCCAAATTGTAGCTCACTTAGGCAAATAAAAACATTTAAGAAGCTATAGACAAGCAAAGTAACTTTTTAATGAGTTTGTTAATGTTTGATAACAACGAGATAGGCCTGTAATTATTATAGTCTAGTTTTGTGCCCGTTTTGTGTATAGGTATGACTGAGCATAGCTTAAGAATATCAGGAAATACTCCAGTAACAAAAGAAAAGTTGAATAGTTTTGAATGAACTGGAGAAATAACGTTAGAAAGACGTTTAAGAACAGATGTTGTTATGCTGTTACGTCCATTAGCTTTACCATCTTTAGGAGATAAGATGAGAAATATGATTTCTGTATTATCTGTAGGATTTATAAAAATAGGATTAGGGTTAGGGCTTTTCAGATATTTAGCAAAATTAGAATGAGATGAGTAGATTCCAGCTTGGATTTTGTCTGGGACAGAAATTAAGAAAGAGATATTTTGAGGGTCAGTTAATTTAGAATTTTTAGAAGTAAGGCAAAAAGGATAAGTTTCTGTTTTAGAAAAAACACTTAGAAGTTTTTTATACTCTGCCAGGTTTCTTAAAGGTTACTGGCGTTATCTGAGAAATATTTTGAGAAATTAATTTTGTTGCTGCGCCTTATTAGCCTTACAAGAAGATTGCGATAGACTCTAATTGATTTTTAAGTTTATTTGCATCTTTTGCTCTGTGATATTTACTCTGAAGTCTATTTCAACCTTTCATCAAATTTAAAATTCCAATTGTTATCCACGTTTGAAACCTTATAACTTTTTTAATGGGACATGTTCATCTAAAATACTATTGAAATTGGTATCATTTTTTCAAAATTAATGACAATATCCCACTTGACTTTATCAAAATCATTAAAAATACTTACACGTTTTTTAAGTTGCGGCAATAAATAGTGTGTTTTCGTGTGGTGACTCTTTTGTTGAGACAAGACATAAAATGAACTGTGTTGCAGTACAGTTACCCAAAATAATATCATTGGTGGTTGAGTTAGAAAAAATATTGTATATAACAGTTTTTGAACGATCTGTTATCTCAAAGTAAAAAAGGTATAGGGTAGAAAGTATTCAGTGTACGTTAAAGTATTCAGAAACAGAGTTGTCCAATTTGAATTTAGTTAAATTGATGTTATAATTGCCCAATTAAAAATACTGTCTTGTTCTCATTAGTGATTTTTATCTAACAAATATATCAAATAATAATAACTTATAAAAATAAACTAGTTTGCAATACTGGCACTAATCACTAATACTTTCAATCAAATCAATATTTTCAGTATAACTAACCTATGATTAACCTGTATAATTAACCTGTGATTAACCGGTATAATTAACCTTTGATAGCACAAAACATCTGACAAATCAATTTTGTATATTTTGTAAATGAAACTGAATTAATAAAATAATAAAAAATTAATAAATCAGTAAAAACTTTTTTAGAAGTAGGCCTTTATAATTGCAAAATTTAGTTAGCTTGACGTTAAAACTTGTTTCCACTGTGGTTTAATATGAGATAATTTTGGCTAAGCAGGTAAAATAATTATCTAACCCAAGTGAAAATACAATCAAAATTTTAGCCCAGGTTTTGGAAACAAATCGATTAGTTTCCGAAAGTCAAGTTATCCAATGGTTTGATTTTTAAACATAAAGATAGGTACACTGACAAAAATCATACACAGTCAGATTTTCATTTTCGTAAGAAGAAAATAAAGGTATAGTATTAAACAAAATGGCAGTAAAAATTTCGCTTTATGAAGAGGAACTGTTATCAAATACAGTTTTTAAATAAAAATGTCTTTACAAAAAAACCCAGAAAGGGTATAAGGATATAGACCTGATAATTAATGCTTAGGAAGAAGTGTCAAAAGACATGTAGGTAAAATTTTTTCTATTGCATTTCTTTATTTATATTTGTTTATTTATTTTTATTTTGAAAAAAAACCCATTATGAAAAATGGTTCTGGACAAAGTTGGTAAAATTTTCTGTCATGTAAGCAGTTCCCATCATTATCCTTAAGTAGATCAATGTTTGTTTTCCAATCGTAATCTTACCGTCATGAACAAACTCTAACTCTTTTGCTACTTCTTTCCAAGCATTACTTATCAGGTATATATCCTTGTACCCTTTCTGGGTTTTGTCGTAAAGGCATTTGAATTCAAAACGGCATAGCAAAAATGGGATAAGGACCAAGCAAAGAAGGTACTAAACACAATAAAGTCTCAAGAAAGCAAACAAAAGAAGCGGAGTTTAACGATTCAGAAATTATTTACCAGGTATGTGAAGGTATCCTCAAAAGAAAACAAGAAAAAGAAGAGTACGTAAAGAAAATGGAAGATGAACAGAATCATTTGTTTGGGAAGACTATTGTTTTAGATTGAAAGAAGTTCCCCAGTTATGAAATTGCTTATTAAAACAAGAAATTCGAAATATGGTTTTCAATCATCAGATGCAGTTATTGAGACCGTCGCCAGTGGGACCTAGTCATAAAGACTTTAAAGTTAGATCACCTCAATACCCATAGACTCCATTACAGTCTCCTACCCCTTCTCGATCAACTACCCCTTCTCAATTTTCAGAAAATCGATGCAGAGACATGAACTCTAGATGTGATGAACAAACTGTTTTTCAACTTTAAATTTTAAAGTTATATTTGCTATATAATCTATCAAAAAAATTTATTGTTTGTTACTCAACAAATTATTCGTTTTGAAGTTCTTCTTATGTATGTAAGTTGCCTTCTTGTCTGTTTAAATAATTTTTTAACATCTCAAAATTTTCTGTTGCATCATTACACGATCTTGGTCCATGAACTGAATTAATTGCACATAAACCATTTGCTGGTGTCAACTTCTAGGGATAATATTACCATCAATGTTGTATGAATCAACAAAATGTGCTGGAGTGTAATATGCGTTTTCTGCCATCCGTAAATAATTTTGCAAGGCTATATATACAGGCTAATGAATATTTTTCAATGTTTTCTAATTTTGCTGCTATTGGCTTATGAAAAATTCTCCACCTTAAAGTAAGTATATTAAAGTGCATTTTCAATTACCTGAGGGGCCCTGGATTGTTTATAGCTATAATCATGTCATTCTTCAGTTAGATCCTGACCTGTGTATGGTCTCATAAGCCATTTCTATAAAAGAAAAATCTACTAAAAAATGCGGAAATTTCGTATCTCCAGTCTCATTTATCTAGTTATCTTCATGTACATTAAATAAACTGTCATCAAACAGTTGTCCAAGTTTCGAATTTATAAACACGCTACTGTCATTGTTACTACCATATTGTCACAGATTAAAGACTGAAACAATAGATCGCATGACATATTGCCAATAAAACCATGCTATAAAAAGTTATAGAATTTTGTACCACTCAATGCTGAACACTCTATTCTGATGCATTTCTCATCACTGGCACTGATAACATGTGGCATGTCCAAGGTGTCCTCAAACTGTTTACTTATTAAATCGTCGTCTTTTGATTTAGTGGACTGTAAATACCTTTCTTTGAGACATCCAAATATGTCTTCAAATGTCTTACTAATAATGTGGCGAACAGTTGATTTTACAACTTGAAAAGGATAATATACTCTGCGGTGCATCTCCAGTGACTAGATTTCTCAATGTTATGGCTAGTTTTTCTGAAGTCGTGACAGCTTTGCGTAAGCTTGTGTCTTTCAAATAATTCTGGTATCGAACATGGAATGTAAATAATCAAATCCTTCCAGGGATATTCTAAAGTGCCTAAGTACATGAAAATTAAAAAAACCATATTTAAAGTTTCTACGCAACCTCATATCTTTCAAGATTATCTTTATATTTTTCAAGACTGTTATGAAAAGGTGTGAAAAATGTCTTAGTAAAAGTTATACTCTAAATTATGTAAAACGTTAGTTTTCTTACTGCTTTTATTAATAATTTTGTCACAATTATGGCGAAAACAAAAATTCCTCTAGAACATCAATTTCATCTAATGAAAAATAATTCCTTTTTCTGTCCTGTTAATATGAATGACTTTTAAAAGGCAGTCAAATTAAGAAAGTAAAGTAGAATAACTAAAATACAAAACCAAAAGAGAATTTAAATTCCAGAACTAAACTGTGATACTCGCCATGTGTCTCACTTCTTGTAAAAGTACCATGCACCCAAAACCTTGGGTTTCCTTTTATTTTGTTTGTTTCTTATTTTTCTTCTTTGTCACAATAACAATGAAAGCAAAAATTCTTCTAAAACATCAACTTCTTCCGAATCCATTTTTTTCTTTAACTGTAATACAACTATACAAGTTTTTTTTTTTTTTTTTTTTCATGTGGAAACTTAAAGGTTTAATACAGTGTATGTAGAGTAAAATTAACCCAACAAATAGCTCAAAAATCATTACACATTATACCACAGCCGAAACCATGCTTATGAAATGCAAGTGTTCCATTACTTATGATCCATAAATTAACTAAATATTAGAATGTTGTTTTTCCACCTAGTCTTAAAATAATTGGCATCCTTAGACTGGAATAACAAAAAAATGAAGTAATAAAAGAACATAGAAATAAATAGTATTCTTTTTGTTGAAGCAAAAATTTAATAGCTAAAGTAAGGCATATTTATTAGGAACCCCAATATGCCTTGCTTAGAGGTTACTAAAAACATCCTTATATAGGCTGTTAATTGAATCATGTTATAAGAAATATGTTCATGTTTTAATCCAATGATATATTAGAGAACAAGGACTCAACATTTAAAATAAACAGTTCAGACCCATCGTTCCCGATTTCTTCAGCAAAGTTGAAGGAATCTATAGTGGTGTATCTGTTAAACTTAAAAGGTATTAGTATGGAGACAAAATCTTTAGCTGGTTTGGATGTTGTTTTCTCTTTAACAGAAAGTATGAAAGTATTCAAATTAGTTTTTGACTCAATATTTTAATATATTCTTCAATTTTTTTTTTTATAAGGTTAAGTTAAAATTTGAGAATTTATACAAAAAATTAAAAGCTTTTGAATATATGTAAAATAAAACTGTATCTTTATTAAAAATAGTTATTTCCTCTAATAGTTGCAGGCTGAACTAAAACGTGTTTCTGAACAATATATTGATTGCAAAAAAGAACTGGAGGATTTGGATATTAAAACAACTGATATAAAAGGTACATAATATTTCTTTACTAAATAACATAATTTTAAGGGATCAGATTTTGCGAGCATTAGATTTTTTGGATATACTTTAGAAATTCTTGTTGATCAACTGTAAACTAAATGTTATATATCTATTTCATTACTTGTGAATGTTAAACTTGCACGAAAATTTTGTTTTAAACCATAAAAAAAAAACACCCAAATTTTACAATAGATATCTGTAGATATAATTCTTGCTAAATTTCATCCCTTAAATTGGTATCATTTTCTTCTTTTTTTTATATATGTGTGTATATTTCAAAATTTACTCTTTAGTTTAAGGTCAAATTTTATATGTTTGGAAACTTTATGATATTTTGAAAATTTCCTCCTTTTTTTCACACTGTGAATTGCTGTTATCAAAAAGTGCTAGATCAAATAAAATTGTTTTTATCCTGCGTAAATATTCATTAAAACTCAATTTATTGGGCCGTTTTGAGATTTGATTTGGCATGAATCTCATTGTGGAACTTAGCTTTTATTTTTAAAGATAAAAATTAGTTTCGTTACTATGATGGCGTCTTTTTCTTTAGAAAAGTATGAAGATATTTTTATAAAGTATGAAGAGTTGTCTGTATATTCTGCTCAGCTTTCTAAAGATCTAGAAAAGAAAGAGATCGAACTGAGTACAATAAACAAATTCTTTGCTGATAGAGAAAACGAACATCGAATGTAAGTACTGTATTTGGATAATTTATCGTTTTGAAGCATGAATTGAAGTGTAATCATTTACGATTAAATTTGGGCTTCCTTGCATATTTTGATATTTGGATCCATGCAATGAAGGTCCTATAAATTCAGTGTTGTTCACTCGTTCGTTGCAAAAATGGTGTGGGTTCAAATTCTCACTGCTTGTTATTATTGCATCTATTCCATTTAATATCATCATCTGAGTTAAGAATTTGCTTTTTAAATTAACAAGATGATAACATTGATTGCTCATTATGCTATGAAACGGAATAAAACTAGGATTTCTGTTTTAAATTTTGCATTCTGACAAATTTTGTATGATGTTAAAAAACGTTTTTTTCTGATGTTTGGGAATATCAGTAATTTTGGAAATTATTTGAATTGTTTAGTTACTTTTTTTTTCAAAGCCTGTCGATTACGGGTATAATCGAAGTATGTTTAGGTGGTCTATTATTCACTAAATTCTTTTTTATTTTATAGGCATTCTGTGTCACAAGCTGAAGATATTAAATATCTAAAAAAGAGACTAGAATCAGTCGGTGACAATGATAAACAAAATAGTTTTTTATTGTAAGTATTTTGATATTGTGAAGTTTAAACCTTTGTCTGTAGTAGATCAGAGTGCTAACTTGCTAAAAAATCATGACTTAGTTGAATTAATTTTAATGCAATTTGATGTGGACAGATTATCTCAAATTAAGGACATAGCCGTCTAGAGTCAATAACGTTTAAAAATAATATTTTTATACAATCTGTATGATAGATACTTACAGAATAACAAGAGATTTACATCTAAAAAGCATCTTTTTTATGGTATATGAAAAATATTTTTTTTTTGGATAATTCTGATAAATTTGCATTTAGTAGAATATGCTTTCCTGCATTCCATCATATTTTGAAGACCGCATGGTCCAACAATAAATTTATTTCTACTTTCTCCATCATTTCTCAAGAGTCGCGTCCCTAAATTAGCTGTTTAAGTAGCTTTGGTAGAAAAGCATTTTTTTTTGCCAAGAATTAGCAGTGTTAGGTTTTAAGAAATGTCTAACAAAAAGCATACTTTGCAAATGCGATCTTTTCTTTTTCAAATTAGTTAACTTTACTAATTTTCAGACAAAAAAAAAAAAAAAATTCATAATACCAAATTATGAAACTATCTGTTTTTAATGTTCTTAGGAAGATATAGTGGCCAATATCTTATGAGAGGCTAAGGGTGAAAGCTGAATTAAAGTTCTGGACCTCTTGTGTAATCTATATTTTTAACACCATTAGACAACAATTGGACGACCTTAAAGAAGAAATATTTAAAAATGAAAAGCAGTTTAAACAAGATCTAGCTGCTGCAGAACAGCAAAGTCATAATAGTTATATCAAAATGCGTTCAGCTGTTCGAGAATGTGAAGAACACAAGCGCGAAAAAGAAGTTTATAGAAAGCGAATGTTAGATATTGATATGTCTCCTAAATTTAAAAAGTCTACAATTTCAAGTTTATCTGATAGAGGTGCTAGCCCTTCAAGCAGTAATAAATCAAGTATGTTGAATGTTTATTTTTATATTTTGTCCTCTTATTATTATAAATAAATGAACTGATGAAAATTTCTTCCAAAAATAATTCTGCAAATAAAAACCTGGCCTTGAATGCAAGTTGGCTGATGAAGGATATGCAGCTTGTTAAAAGATGTATTCACATGATTTTTTTACCAAAATAATTTCATTATATAAAGTACTTGAGTATTTATTTATTTGAGTATCTGAGTATAAATTTATGTTAAATATTTCTATTTTTTCAAATCAAATTTCATAGCCATTTTTTTCCTTTTAAAAGTTGAAAGTTACTAAATAATCTTAAGGTGCAAAGCATAGAAACAACTAGGTAAATTGGCCAAGTTCCGGTGCTTGAGATAAAACCATGTCAGATATTTAATTAAAATATACTTTATTTTATGTTTAGCTGATGATATGAGTAATGATCCTTCGCCTATTCCTCCTCCTTCCACAGGGTAAGTTTTAAAATGTAATTAGTTTAAAATGAAATTCACTAATTTGTAGATTAAGTGCTTGAATGATGAGTATGAAACAAAATAACATGATTTATAGTGGCAGACAAACTTTCTATGACGTATACAAAGTGTCAGAATTTTAACATGATTTATAGTGGCAGGCAAAACTTTCCATAACGTAAACCAATTATCAAAATTTTAGGCTTGAATAATAAACTTAGTTACTTTACCTTACCCAACTATGGTCATGACAGCTGTTTTAAAAATTATTGAGCCACCACTGACTTGAACCTAAAGTTTGTATTAAATTATAAAAAAAGTGTTTGAGGTATGTGATCCCCAATCAGAGTAAAAAATGGCATATTGGGTTTGAGCAATAATATTAGTGGCGATCCAATTTTTTAGTTTTAATAAATTATCTTATAAATTTATGTATATCTATTTTTAGTATCCAAAAATTTTTTTAAGAAAAATTAGTTTTGGTATGGTATGCCCACCAAAAAGTTTTTTTTTGTGTTTATATGTTAGACTTTAAATATTATTAATCTATTTTAGATCTGGATTTACTTCTGCGATCTACGGAGGTTATGTTCCAAGACCCCTCCCTCCACATTTATCATATCCAATGCCACCTAGAGCTCCTTTTGGTGGGCCTCCACCATTTATGGGTGGGATGAGACCGCCTCTTCGTCCAATGCCACATCTTCGACCACCGGTACAGTCCAGTGTTGGAGACTCTTCACCACAGCTTCATCAGCAGGTAATATGGTTAACTTCAGCAGGTTCTTATTTCCTAGATGACAAAATACTTTTTACCTCAAATTAAAAAAAGTTCTTTTTTTTGTGTAGTGAGACGTAGAGTGCGTCAAGTCTGGTGACATAGTATATTGTAAATAATGATGCTAGAAGTAATCCTTTTTTATAAACAAAATTCAGACATTACAATTTTTATTAAAACACGTGGTCCTATAAATTCACTCTTGTCTGTGTGTGCATCTATAGCACTTTTTTTTTTTTTTTTTTGGAATTCGTTCATTAGTTTTTTCTAATTAAATTAAAGGATTATGTTTCCAGGGGTCTTGTGCAGATTTTCTTGTCTTATTTGGCTTATCACAATAAAAAAAAGCTCTAACAGTAAATCTAGGTATAAATTTCATGAATTATCTCTAAAAATTTTCAACCAGAAAGAGTTTTTTTGACCTACACTAATACATACTCAAGCTTAAGTTGGGAAAGGGCCTATGGCTGCTCATATGATTTAGCTGTGATTTTAGACCCTTTGTTAAAACGCGTACAACAGCAGATAATAGATTGATTAGATTTTTAATGTCATAAAAGCAATAGAAACTATTGAAAATATTCTGTGCTTATTCGCAAAAATTAAAGAATTTAGCTTTTTTGCATATTTCGTTGTTTACTTTTACTTTTTCTCTGCTAACAATGTCATAATCCTATTAAACTTTCAAATGCCTTTTATTAATGATCTTTCTTTGATTAAAGCGTCCACCACCAATGACAGCGCTAACTTCGTTTCCACATATGGTTAATGGCTATAGGCCATCAATGTTTAGTACACCACATGGTGCCACTTTGCCTGCTACTACTTATACACCTTCTACTAATCATCATATGTACACGCCTTCATCAGTAGGTGGAACCATGTACACACCTTCTTCAGCTAATGATACAAATGATACGTCTTCTATGTATACTCCCTCTTCAGTAACAAATGAAAATAATATATGTAAGTGGGAATTTTTTAATTAATTTAAAATTGATCATTTTTAGGGATTTTCTACTGAAAAAAAAAATTTTTGATATGAAAATGAAATATGATATGTTAATATGTACAAGGGAGAAAAATTTTTGGCGCTGGATCGGGATGGTGAGATAAAGCCGCCATTTTAAATTTTACAGGGAGGAGGGTGGTGCTAGTCCAGCTTCTTGTCAGCAAAGTATCAACTTCCATTAAATGCAGCAATATATACACCGTTGGAAAGTTTTTAAAATACTGATAAACTTTTTAAAAAAGGCTATGCCTTTAAAATGCTAACTTTTTGTGTCATTGAACTCATTTGGCCTTGATTGACTTTAACATAAAATTTACTGACCTATTGTCTAAATTGTTGCAAATTGTTAACATAATGATGATTTTCTTTAACAATTAAGGTTAACCTCCAGTTTGTATTTTTACATATTTTTAAGTTCACAATTGTAAGAGCAGGTAAACAATGTGTACCAATCCCCTCATCCATTATACCAAATATATTAATAAATGGTGTCATGGCTATTTTCAATATGTCTCAATATGTCACAAGTGATCAATATCATGTTTGTTCTAATCAAAATGTATCCAAGTACCTTCGTTTACCACCATCAATATTTTGCTATCAAATCAAGGTCTGTATTCACACTTATTGTTCCATTACCAGCAACTGAATATGATACCATATAATATACGTAAAACTTCCAGGGCCTCTTGCTACAAATGACCTTTAAAGAGGGGCCATTGTGGTGCGAGGAATGAGTACCAATTGATCAAGCTCATGAAAAAGAGTATTAAAGTTGCAAAAATTCATGTAGGTATTGTTGGGTTTTCAGATTTTATGGCAAAAAGTGACGAAGAATGTGTTGAGAAAATTAAAGATTACATTAACCATAGACAAAACCCGTTTGAAGTAGTTGATGATAATAATTTGATAAATATTGTAACTGGTGCAGCGATAGACAATGACATAAAGAATCACTTATCATTATAAAGAATATAAAGAAACTTATGGAAAAAAAAATCTAAAATATTATTTGACATAATCCCAAAGGTGTTTAAGAAAAACTCAAAAACTTATTGATACACAAATAGAAACAATTAATTCTCTTAGGTACATCGAATACGCAAGGCTTCGTAATTGTAACATCACAGAACTATTGTCCTATGATTTAACAACTCTTCCACTAAAGATAGTTTCTTGCTTAAATCCCTTAATTCAGAACTTCTGTGACAAATTGAGATAAAACTTTATTCCGAAAGAAATTGAAATAGCTACTAGCACTACACGAAACTTTGTTACAATGATTGAACTTACAGCCTTTGCCAGGAAGCTTCTAGTGAAAAAAGTAAACCTGCTTACATATGAGGATTTCACTCATATAGCTAAAGACACAAATTGAATTGACACAATGTTTGACCTGTTTCTTGAAAAAAGCAAAAAATAACATAAAAGCAAAAAAAATCAACTATGAATGTTACCATCAGCGGTACCGACCAAACCCTGCCAGTAGAAATGGATATCTTTTGGTCATTGTCGAAAAATAAAACTGAAATACATTTGTGTTTTATACAAATGTACTTCAGTGGAAGTCATCTTGAAGATATCACAAAATGCGTGAAAGTTTGTGATCGTATTAGCGAAGATATAAGCCTGCTTAAGTGGCCATGAAGAAGCGGATGGCAGGATCATGTATCAAATTAACCATGCAGTAGCAGTTCAAAATTAATTATGAGAAAGTAATAGTAGAATCTACAGATACTGATATATTTTTTTTTTTTTTTTTGTTATCACTTTTCTCAATTTACACGAAATTTTGATGTTATGTGGACATAAAGTGCAGTACTGATTCATGAGATTGCCACAACTCCTGATAATACCATCGCTGAAGTTTTTCCACAAGTCCATACACTAACAGGATGCGTCACAACCTCAGAAATAACAACAATCTGTGTTACATCTGCAGCCGAACTTTTTGTCAAATTTTCGAAAGAAATGATATGGTCTGCTGAAAAATTTCTAATTAAACCGTTCAACCCAAAGTCATCTGTTAATAATTTTGACGAATCGCGCTATCTACATTATCACGATAACTATTCAAATTCAATGGAGAAACAATGCCACTAACTTCAATAAGTATAGTATATATTAATAGTGTCAGAAATGGCTGAATTTTTAAGAAAGTGACAGCTTGAATGTATTTGCTGTATTTAATGAAGGTTGATTTTTGTTGACGGGGAAACCAGTACCCCCACCCCCGCAAAATTCAAAAGAGTAAGCGACTTTACCTCCATTAACCAGAACTGAGGGCAACATGGTACTGTGGCCAGCTCATGGAGTATTTGAGGAAAATTTGTTATACTTTAAATAATTATTAATATATTTATACATTTTTTTTTAGAAACTGCAAAGTACACTGACTTCTAAACTTTTATTTAAACCACCTTTAACATATCACGCTATAAATCAAAACTATAAAAACATTTGCAGCACATGACTTGAAACGTTTTATAAATTATTGGTTGGGAAATGGATGAAGATGAAGAACAAGATAGAAGAAACGATTGTTTTTCGGGAGAGATTTAGAATAATTTGTCTGTGAAGCAGTCTTGTTTGATAATTAAATTTAGTGGGACAAGGAAAAGATAGCTGCTTTTTCATTATAAGTCGTAACACTCTATGTGTTTAGCGTATAGAGACAACTATGTGATTAGTTGGTAATTAGCTGGTAACAATATTGCAATGAAATTCATGGTTTATGAACTGGTTTAACTGGGTGGAATAATACTAGTCTTAATAATCTCGAAAGTCAATTTGTTTAAATTTATTATATTTAGACAGTGTCAGTAAAGTTTAATTTGGTTGCTAGACTTTATCTAGATTAAATTTATTATATCAAATGTCTGCTGTCAGATTTTGTTTTAAAATTACAGTCTGTACTTTTACTTATAGCTGAACGAGCTATTTATCAGATTTAACTTTTATATTCCCAATTAGGGCTAAATTTCACTTAATTTGGTGTCATTTTTTCTTGAAAATTAAATTAGGTTTTCAACGAAATTAGCAACACATTCACACTTGGAAGGACTTTATCCAAACACAAAAATTTTCTAAAGTTCATGATAATTTTATAATTACCAATTAATTTTTTTTACCTATTTTTCATTTAATATCGATAGGAAATAAGTGACAAGGGAGATTTTTGTAACGTTGAGTTTTGTTGGTTGCTTTTATCGACTTATTGTTATAATATTGTGTTTACAGAAAGAATACACTTTTAGTTGTGTCTTAACTTTATATTTTTAAGTTTATGGAATGTTGCTGCTTCCCAAATAAAAATTTATGTTATCTGAAAACTTGTCTAGAAGACAAATTATAATAATAGTTAGAGCAATAATAGTGATAGTAATAAATCGCTTGAGTTACTGTAAATTAATCAAATTCGGAAATTTTTTCGCAAAAACAATTTTAATAACATTTTATAAAGCTAAAACCTAATTTTTTTGATAATGTAAATATTTTGATTCTCACCATCCAACTCATAACATGTTCACTTAAATAACCAATTCGGCACCCGTCTATAGTCCATTAATTCGTATTTTTGGATGGTAGCTTAAGAAATGGGCCACATAGGATATATTTATTTAGTTTGAATATTTTTAATGTGCTGTATAAATGTATAACGAAATTTTTAAACCTTTTAGGAGGGTATGTGTAGGAATAATTGGAAATAGCTTATTTGTGTGAGAGATTTTCGTATATTTATTTATATAAATTTTGAATTAAATTACTTTCATAAATATTTAGTTGTTTGTAGTAAAGTATAAGTTTTTACCGGATTTTGGAAAAATCTGTGAAAATTTATTTCCCACGAAATTTAAGTTTGTATTAAAACCCGGGCCGTGACAGGTCAGTGAATTCATTGCGGCCGTTTTCGTTTCATATTAGCTTTCGAAGCTAGTCCAGTGTCACGCGAAAAATTTTAATTTTGTAATGAATACATACACTATCATTATACCGAGGTATGATTTACAGCAATCCAGAATTGGTACGCGTTCGTTTTTGACCGATGAGAAACACGTGAACTATTAATTCAAGCTTCTTTGGTAAAATTGTCAATATTCATAAAGACAATCCAGCGACGAAAAAACATAAGCAATTATTAAAAAAAAGAAAAATTCTGATTTGCTTCAAATGCAACTTTCAAACTTTATCTTTACGCGAAAAATGATATTTTTAAAATGACCAATGATTCCCTAAAAAATTTGATATAACAATAAAAAGTTAGTACTGCAGTAAGCTGGAAATGTTTGACAGCTAAAAAAAGCTGGGCAAAGCTATTCTAAGGGCAATCATTCTGAAAATAACTAACTTTGAAATTGTTAATAATATTTCACCAGGATAAATCCTTGAAAACAGCAATTTATTCTCTACTATTGAAAAATTACACAAGTAAGCCTTTAAACGGTGTTTTATCCAATATCAGTGTTTTGAAAAATCTTCTGTACTGCGGCAAAGAAATTTCAAAAACAGTTGGTCCTTATCACCAACCAATGTTTAGCTCGTTTAGGACAACGCACTAAACGAAAAATATCCACGCATTTTTGAATTAAAAAGTTGCATTTAAGTATTTTATAACGTTTCTAAAAAAAAGACAGAATTTGGCCTATTGTGATGAAATTAGATGTGAGACCAAAGAAAAATATTTTTTGGGAATTTTGTGACCTTCCTTTGTTAAGCTATGCTACAAAATTTTACGTCATTGTCTGTTATCTAACTTGACATATTCTTGTCACAGTATTGTCAATTTTTAATTATATATATATATATTGTATATATATATATATTAAATATATTTAAAGATATTAAAGAATAAAGATTGTTTTTATTTCAGGGCTATGCCCCTTAAATGATTTATTGTTATCTGACGTAAAAGCTAAAAATTTACATTAAGATGGACCATTCATAAAGATTTGGGTGAATTTTGGCTAAATGTCGGTAAATCAGCCACAAAAAAAAATTTTTTTTTTCCTAACATTTAAAAATTCTAGTACAGGTAGTACACATCCGGAACAATGCTATTCCGGATGTGTTTGTAAAATTTTGAATGAATTCTCTATGCGGTTCCTGAGAAAGCCCTTCCGTCATCTTAAAATATAACGTTTTGAGAAAACAGCGAGTTAAAAATCATTATTTAAAACATTTTTTAGAATTCACGATTACCATAAACAAGTCATTCTGCTGCCTCATTTTGGTCACAAAATCCTTTTTTTATTTCTCTTAACTTTCTTCTTCTTAACTTGACAGGTGTGTTACATTGATTTTGCATTTTATTGACGCGTTCGGAATCCTTTTATTAAACAATAGTTACTAACGTTGACACAAAGATCCATTTGTAATTCGGAAGACAATCTCTCTAAAAAACGTTGACTATCATTAAAATGTATAACAAATGACAAAACTCCTAGTTTAAGTACTATTCTCTCAACAAATATGTCTTTTGGGCAGCGCTTCCAAAATATCTGAATCAATGACTCTTTCGACCTTTGCCATGTAGGCATTTTTTGAGAATGTTTTTGTCGTAGAGGTCTTTAAATATAGGTTGACAACATCTTGAACAATAGAGGGTATATCAAAAATAGCTTTTGGTATCATTATATCTGCTACCTACAGCAGTAACCCTTTGTACACGGGCGATCTTTTGTTTTATTTTCAACACTTTTCGAATAGTGAAAGAGATTAGTGGCGACCGATTTTTTCATAGCATACAAGTTATTAAAATTTTGACGTGTTGCCATGCCATAACAATTTTGGAGTGTGTGCATCACTTGTTCTGTGAGTCTTCCTTTTCATCTAGCTTTTTACAATCACTTAAACGTCCTTTGCGTTGTTTTTTAGATTTCGCAGTCGCGTACCAACCCGCTTCTGCACGTGACCGATGCACTCCTTTTTTAATAGAAACGTTGTCACTGTATGATTTAGCAGTGGTATGACAACAGTATTGTAGGAACTGCTATCACCATCAATAAATGTGTATCAAAAGTCATTTTTTTTTTGTGTTAAGCGCATAAACATTTTAGGTATGCTTTTCTCGATTCCATCGACCTTGCATTTATATCAAATGGGTTTTTCCTCTTTTTTATGAACGTTTCATCATCGCTTTGAGTTGGTTTTTCATATTACATCAGTGATGAAAAAAATGTGTTTCCATTTTCAAATTGGATTATCACACATAATATATAGTTCTTGATAAAGTCCCTACCTAACCGAGCGACATTCTAACGACACATTTTCCACGCACACAATGTATGATGAGAAAACTTTAAAATAGTTATTGCAAGGAAGAATTCATAATCAAATTAGACTCCTCAAAATTAGTGTCACTGTTTTCCTTTTCATTGAATTGTAACTTTTTTCCAAACGCTGAACGGTTTGGTTTCACATTTTTCAGCGTTGCAGCATTTAATGCAGCAGAAGAAATCTAGAAGTCTATCTATTGCCCTTGAACCATTCTCTTGCCTGAATACGCTCTACTAGAAGTCTATTTTCCCTTTAATCCTCACACTTTATTGTAGTTTTAAAAAAGGTCATGAACGGAACAAAAAAATAGACTTTAAGCGGAGTTGGCACAGTGGTGAGATCGTTTGACTCCGGACCGAAAGGTTACGGGTTCGACTCCCACCTCTGGC
>JAUZNK010054062.1:0-15606 GCA_035046665.1 Euphysa ruthae
GCGTGTGTGTGTTTATGTTTGCGTGTGTGTGTTTGTGTGTGTGTTTGTGTGTGTGTATTATGTATGTATGTATGTATGTGTGTATGTGTGTGTGTAACGTGTGTGTGTATGTGTGTGTGTAACATGTGTGTGTGTAACATTTGTGTGTATGTAACTTGTGTGTAACATGTGTGTAATGTATGTATGTGTAATGTGTGTGTGTGTAACGTGTGTGTGTAACGTGTGTGTGTGTGTGTAAACGTATGTATGTAAATGTATGTATGCGTGGCGTGTATGTATTTATGCGTGTGTGGCGTTTATGTATGTGTGTGGCGTGTATGTATGTATACATGTGTGTGTGTATGTATGTATGTGTGTGTGGCATCTATGTATAGCTATGCGTGTGTGGTGTGTATGTATGTATGGTATGTATGTATATATATATATATATATATATTTTAAGTAAATATCTTTGGATTGGAGTGACTGGCAGATATATTCTGTTGATTCCATTGAAATAATTTTTGAAGGGTAAACGCAACTACACATTAGTTATTATGATTGACTAAGCGGACACTAGATGATAGATATGACAATACGGCTAACATGACTTTTGAAAAGATAGGTTAGTTTAAAAATTTTAACCTTGATTAATTCCGAGGGCTGTCCTAGTATTGCAGGTTTTGTAAAAAGACAAGGGAAAAGATATTATTTTGTTAACTTATGCCATGTATAGTAAAAGTTTAAATATATTTAATAATTCTAATATTGAATTCAAATTATCACGTAAATTAAAAGAAATTGTGTTTTGGATTTATTGGAAACAGAGAAACAAATGCTCAAAATATTTAAAACATGATTTAAAACCCAAACCAGTTCATTATATAAATTGACTTTTTAATGTGACTTTTTGAAATGACTTTTTGGAATGACAGCTGAGTCTTGACGTCTTGTTTTTATTGGTCCAAACTGATTTTCGGACAAACATAAAAGGCTGATGGGAAGCTGGTTTGGGGTTCAAAACCAGTTTGGGTATTAATCTGATCCCACTTTAACCGTGCCAATTAAGAGAAAAAGGCTTTTGTCAAAATTATTAGTACAGTAGCATATATCACCATTTTTAAGACTTGTGCAATTAAAAAATAGGCTTACGCGTTATCCAACATAAATGGAAGTTCTAGCTACGCCATTGATTGCGTAACAGAACACTATAAATATCTTACAACATACACATTTACATACATATACACGATTGCGTACATCTCATTGATAGGCCTGGCTTTTTTCTCTCTAAAGAAGAAGTGATAAAAATGTTTCACTTGGAATTTTTGCAAAAATTTACTTTTATTTACAATTTTCGGAGAGGTTGTAGTATATATGTAGCAATTTTCGGAGAGGTTGTAGTATGTACTTAGCAATCATTTAAAAGCTTGTTCATTTATAGTTAGCAGAAACTTTTGATTTTTCTTTGCAATGTTATTATCGAATTTTTTTTTAACCCATTGGAATTTCCCAAATCTAGTGGAGGCACAAGTTGACAACATAACATTGTGCGCAGTGGTAAGGTTAAAATACAATATTACAATCTAATTAAGGAAAATAATTATTTATTTCATTTGGGTTGAATTTTGGATACCTTCACTGAGTGAATAAAGTAAGTTTTTATAAAATAAATTCATTAACTAAAAAAAAAAAAAAATAATACTTTTGAGCAGTATCTTCAGCTCTATTTTTCTTTTCTTTCTTTCTTTTATTAATTTGTCAGGGCTGGGTTTTTCCTCGTAAAGCTATTTGAAAGTGTCTACGTTACTCTTATTATACCTCCGGACATATTTAGATCTGTGACATTGATTTATTTTTTAGATGAAATTACTCTGTCTGATAATCAATTTGATGTCCAATATAGTCAACAAACCGGCGAGGTGGATGTATATATAAATGGGGAACCGTTTATGGAAGGAAACCTTAAAACTGATAGCTATCGTCAAGTAAATTTATCTGGCTTAACTTTTGGAGATGAGAACCAGCATTCTTATTTTGGTACTTTGGATGAAGTTAAAATCTATAATACCCTGTTTGAAGTTCAAAAATTTGTTTACTCAGGTAAATTTATAGCAGTATTAAGGTAAATTTAGCTAAGTAAGTGTATAAAATAATTTCTCATAATGTTGTTATGTTTAAATTTTTTTTAGAAAATATTGTTTCAATAATTATGAGATTTTAAAATTAATTTGAGCAGGTGATCTAAAACAAAAAACTAAAATAATTACTTTTTATGTTTAAAAATTTTTTTAAAAACTCAAAATATTTTAAAGTTTTTTTTTTTTTCAGTTTTTTTCTTAAATAGTATTAAAATTGTTAGATCGTCTTGTTCATTCTAGAGGGACATTCAATGCCTTTTTCATTCTAGAGGGACAGTCAATTTCTTCATTCTAAGGGAACGGTCGGTTTCTTTGACTATACCTTTTAAAAACTTTATCTAATTCAGTGTGATTGGCAGACCTTCAATAGCTATTTCGAGAGCTGATAGGGATGTCTAGGAACATGGTCCCAAATTACGGACAAAATTCAAAAAATTGTTCTACAAAAAATTAAATAATTGTAGGACCATTTTATATTTTTTTTTTTTGTTTTAAGATAAACCTATTTTGTTTGATCTGAAATATAGGGATATAGGATATAGAATATAGGAATATAATTTTTGAACCTTTCTTTGGTAGTTTTAGAGTTTCTCTTCAGGATATTAACTTTGCTTTCATTTCATTCCTCTGTTCTGTTGGCATATACTAAAAATAACATCCTCTTTTGTTTTAATTCATAACACCTTTTCTTCCTGATAGCTGTGAGCATGAATTTTGATTGGAATTTCTCATATATTATTGTTTATTTTATTTTGTTTGTCAACTTTTTAATCATGAAAAATAAAAAGTTTTTTACTTTTGCGCAAAAAATTTTTCAAGCGATGTCATTTTTAGATTTTTTTTGAAGAATTTTTAAATGATTCTTTTAATTGTCTCTTAATTTAACCATGTCATAAATTTTGAATATTTGGTCCAACTTAGGACCTAAATGACTCAAATTTTCTCAAATCTGCTCTTTTTAAAAAACGTATTTATATGAATAAAATGTTGAAAGAATCTTTTAGCTTAAAGGTGTTAGTTGCAAATGCTGGTTAAATATCAATATCTTTTTCCAAAAGTTGTTTCCATTACCTAGTTACTCCATGAAATCGTGAGTAGTAATTATACCTGGGGTATTTGCTTTAGACGTTGGATTCTATATTGACATATTGACCTCCTGGCAAAATTACAAAAGTATTTTTAGAGTTTTCAATATTTTTCAAAGAGTATTACCGTAAATGATCGATTAAGCACCCTTGGACTTATTTATCAAAATCGTTTTTAAGGGTTATTCTGGTGGGGTTTATTTGGGAGTGATATTAATATTCTTAAAATTAATCTACATCATAAAAAAAAAAACAATTCTCTCAGCCTAGCGTTTCCAGAAATGGCTTTACGCTAACTCTTTTATCACTGTTAACTTCCTTTTTACTTAACATGATGACTTTATAGCCGACATAAATTGTGTACACTCTTAAAAAGTTTAATTGCACTTGTATCTTCTTACAAAAAAATAAAGGATAATATATATTTTTTAAAACTTCAATAAACAATTAATTTAGGTGAGAAAAATAATTTATTAAAACCCTGTTGAGTGTGAGATTCATCACCTAATCTCATTATGTAGATGTAAAAGAATTAGCAGTGTTTACATTTCGATATTTCTTGATTTTTCAAAAATTAATTTCTTATATAAAGGCTAGTTTATTTCTGTTGAATTAAATGAAGTATGTTTATCATGTAACAAAGAGGTTTGTTTGCTAATAACTTGAACATTATTGATGATCAAAATGAGTTTTAATCAAATTTCAAACCAATTAAAGGAATTGATCATAACAAATTTTAAATTGAATATTATTAACATATATTATAGCTAGGGATTTCAAACTAACAAATGGGAATGATTGTAACAGTTGAGTCATGCTTTTAATCACCATTTTCCATTTTTATATGTGTCATGTAGTTACTTTGTCAAAGTTTTTTCAATCAATTTCAATTTCCAAATAATTATGTGCTTAATGGATGTTTGGCAAAGCCAAAAGGGTCTTTTATGAATACACTCATGTATGAATTTCTTCTTGTTTGTAACGCTTTTTATTAGTTTTTTTTTTTTTTTTTTTTTTATTGTTATAAAGTCTTTGTACGATACCAATTAGTAAACTTTTTTAACAAACCTAAAATGGTAATATAAATTAGATTTAAACACGCGGACAAAATAAATAACTAAATAAAATTTTAAATATTTAAAAAAATTTTTATAGAACTAAATGAAATAAATATAAATAAAGGCATTTTCTAAGCTTGTTATTACAGGGTGACCAATGAAGTAATAAGTTAAAATTCATTGCTTTAAGTATTTTCTATCAGCTTTTCATTACTGTTTGTTGAAATTCCACGATGGTTTGTTTTCCATTTTCCATTTATGGATTTGTATTTAAAATGATTTTTATTCCTGCATTTTCTATGTTACCAAAAAAAAATTCAGCGGAAGTAAAAAGAAAAAATTACAACAGATGATAATGTATATGATATACGCACACCTTTTTATCAAATGTAAACATAATTTTTTTATTGAAGTCACTTGATTTTGAGCGGAATAGTTTCTTATTCTTTTCTTTTTTTCTTTTTATTGTAGCCTCATAAAAAAAAAATTCTCTAGTGATTAATTTTGCATGGGCTGGAAAATAAGAAAGAGTAAATTTTTATAAGCTTTTATTATTTGAATTTGATATTACTTATAGAAGACTTTTGTTTGTTTATATATACCGCAAATATGAAACCATCCATTTTTATTTTATGTGTTACAAGATATGATCTAGTTTTAAAAAAATATTTCTTTAAAGGTACTTACTTTCATATACATCATTATATTTATTGAAAATAACTACCTCAGTTAAAAGAATAATATCATTTTAACACAGTACCATGGAATATTAACAAAAATTTGGTAAGTAATACAATGTGTCTGCGTGTTTGTTTGTGTGTCTGTGTTTGTTTGTGTGTATGTGTATCTGTATGTTTGTCTATATGTGTGTCAGTGTGTTTGTCTGTGGGTGTGTGTCAGTGTGTTTGTCTGTGTGTGTGTGGTTTGGTCTTATGAAGTATTTGAAATATTGTAATGCTATTCTTTGAAAAAAAATTGTAGTGTGCAACTTGTCTTAAAAAAACTTGGGACTTTGATCTTAAATCTAATAGTTACAGGATAACTTTTATGAAAAATAACAAATATTTTGCAAATTTAATGCACAAGATTTATGTTATATTCTTGGGAGTTGCATAACTAGCACTTAGTTAGGAGGTCTCACAGAAATGACTTTAACAAAAAGAAAAAATCGCTTTTCTCAATTTTCTAAAATGAATCATTCTGCTAATTTACTGAGCACCAAGCACAGCAAAACTTTTAACCTGTGCAGCGCGTTTATTTCCACCGAAAATGAACCAAGTTTTGTCACAAAAAAAATATCATTCTGTTTTCTTCAAAAAATTAATAGGAATTAGAAATTTTAATTGAATAATACAACATCTATGGAGTGGAATGGAAGTGATATTTTGAAGTGGTGGATAGCTAGGAAAAATGTTATTGATCGCCGAGTTAACATATTTATTGGATGTTACCAATACAGGGATTATTCCAAGAACTGTTAGCTGCTACCAGATTTTTTTTAATTAAGATTGAATTTATTGGCACCATCTTTCTTGTTGTTTCAATTGGGCAACTATTTATTTGCTGATATCGAACTAAATACTATAAATAAACTATGATATAATTTTGTGACATTTTTTCAATTTACCTTTTCCTACTTCGTGCCCTAATGTGCCAAAATTTTAAAGTTGTGTTTATTATTTTTTATTAATCTATTTAGAAATAAGTTTCTCTCATTATGACTGAACCAAGTTTCTTAACAATCTATCTACTCAAAAATTGAGTTATTCAAATTGAGTTTCCAAGTACCGTTATATGGTATTAACTTCTTTCTTGGAATAATACTTGCAATAGAAAAATACCTTGATATTAAATTGGAAATTATGACTACTGCAGGAATGAGAGAGCAAAATGTTTGCTTTGCATGATAATTTTTTCTGGCAGTTTATTCTTCTTATTTATTTTTCAAATCTTTGTAGGTAAGTTTTTGAAATGAGTGTCTGAAGATAATCTGCTGAATATTGGAAAGAAAATATTTTTGTCATTCATCTTAACTTCCCTCTTTGCATTTTAAAATTTTTTGCTCATGCAGTATAAGAATATTATCAAGCATAAATTTTTATTTAGTACCTATTTTTTTAAATTGTCTATTAGAATGCACTCGTACAATCAAGATTGGTAATGGAGACTCAACTACAATGGCTTTAACAGATAGTTTTCCTGATCTATCACGTTATTCCTCAATTGAATGCACTATTACATTTGAAGGTGAACCTGGCAAAATCCTGGAACTTGAATTTGACGAATCAGCTTTTTCTAATGGTTGCAGTCAGCGCTATTATATCCAAGATGGTTTACACCAAAAAAAAGTTTTGATAAACAATGTTACAGAATTTAAATATTTATCTCATAGCCACATTGTCAAAATAATTTACAAAACTGATAATATTACAATAGCTTCTGGTTAGTACCTTTGTTGTTTTCTGATGAAATTAAAACTGATATATTTTTCTTCTCACTGGAAAATTTGCAATAACAACTGTTTAACTAAAAAAAACACCTTCAAATAAGGAAGGAAATATTAGAACTTTATTCTCATTGAGTTTATTATTTGGGACCAACAGATAAAGAAATTTTTAAAAGAATTGTCTAAAATCTTACCCCATATGATTAAAAAACAATTTAGTCCTAAAAACATTGCTTTCAAAATTTTATCAAAATTTGCGCAATGCTTTTTTTTTATTTTTTTTTTTATTTTTTTGCATAAAATTAACAGACCAGAAATTTCTTACACTAAAAGGCCTCTTGTCAAAAAATTGTTTTGAAATCCGTTTTTTTTTTTTTTTTCTCTCCGTAAGTTAGAAACCCATACTGAGTATGTAGAAACTCAGATGGCCATCTGTCAGAGTCCAGATAATAGTTCTAAGTCTAAAAACTATAATTTATTTTTTTTTTTTTTTTCTAACTTAGGTTGAAGCTAAGGATTTATTGAAAAAACCTTTTGCACTGTCAGAAAACTTATAAATATCAATAAATTGCTAGAAATGACATTTAGATTTTTTTTGAAGTGGGTCTGGTGCTAAAATTGACATGATGCATACAAGCTATTTTGAAAAGTTCATTGGTCTGACCTCTAATCCACTAAAATTTTTAAATTTTGTCTGAAAATTCTTGCATAATTCATGAAAAAATTCTGTGGAAATGTTAAAAAGTTTTCTTACCATACAATTTCAGTACTAATCGATTGTTATTTCAGGTGGAAAATCACGTAGACGACGCTCTCTTGTTTCTACTTTGGTTGTTCCGGCCGTGATTCCAGGTGTGTTAGTTTCACAATAATGTTGCTGCTTTTAATTTATCATATGCAAGGCATTTTTATTCCTTGCCTTATTGTAGTCCTATAACAACAGTTCTATAACAGCAGTCCTATAACAGCAGTCCTATAACAGCTGCTAATTTTTTGAGAAGTTTGAATAATTAAAAAGTTTGAAGAATTGAAAATTCCCAAACTCTCTAAAAAATACTTAATTTTGCTAAATTTCATGGTATTTTTGTTATATATATAATTGACATATTTATGTTTTTACTTTTTCAAATATGATCATATAAAAACCATTTTTACACTTTTGTAGTTACACTGCCTCTTCTCATTGAAACTAGCTTTCACAGCAAGTATTTTGTAGTTACACTGCCTCTTCTCATTGAAACTAGCTTTCACAGCAAGTATTTTAATTTTTTTAAGAATGGATAAAATGATATTTCAAAGAATTCTGTTTTAATCAAAATATTTATTAGATGAGGTTATGGCAAAAAAATGTTTTACTAAAACTGAGCTAGTTAATTTTGGACAAGCTAAGTAATAGTAGTGGGAAAAGGAGGATATAAAGAAAAAAAGTGAATCGGCTCTAAATTAGGCAATTAAAAAACAAAAAAAAAATTCTACTTTCTCTCCTACTGTTTACCCCCTTTAAACACTCAACTCAAAAGCTTTTTAACCTGTACGTATTCTTTTCCACTCCAAAAATTCTTCTGTTGCAAGAGAATTCCAATCCACTCCTATTCCTTAATTCCTAATTTAAAAAATTAGTGATATCAAGCAATTTCAAAAAGAAATATATACTTTTTTTTTATTTGTGAGAGAGAACAAAAAAATAAAGTATTAGTAGAAATATACCATGATTTTTTATAAAAAAAAAATTAAGCAGTTGCGAAAAAAAAAAATATAAGAAAAAATATATAAGAACCATTTAATGGATTTATCAATTAATGGATCTTCTGATCGAAAAATATCTTGATTAATTGGTTTTTTGAATCAATGAATCATATTCCAAATCTTAAATATTTTGATTGTTTGATTTTTTAAAGAGTGGATTAGAAGTTTAAAATCTGTGTACCTTTGCATCAGTGAGTTTTTTATTCAGATGATCTTTAAATCATCTTTAGATCATCTTTAGATCAGATAGATATTTTGATCTTTGCCCCTTTGAAATGCTGAAAATGTAGTAGGAAATGAGTGTCATAGCTCATTAATTAAAGTGAATGTCTCGATAACACAAGGAAAGCCAGTACCGCCCTTTCATCTTGTCAATGTTTACCAATTTAAAACCTTTGAAAATGAATTCCCACCCCAGATCAAAACTTTTGTAGAGATTTTATATTAAGGGAATGAGATGGTTGTCCCAATTTTTGTCATCGGTAAATTAAATGAAGTCATTTTTTTTTTTTAATTTTCTTTATTTAGTTTATTGATTTACTTTGGTTTTTTCAACGAGTTGTTTGTTGATTTCATCTACAGCGGTTTTATTTATTTTTCACTATCAGATTTAAAAGGATTTATAAGGCAGCAAGATAATGCTTTTGGGAATCTATTTTTACGGTCTTTTAAATTGTTATATGCATCATTTTCCTGTAATTTTTCAATTCCATTTGCTATGTATAGTTTTATAACAATGATTTTTGTTTCGTTATTGCTTGTATCTAGTTTGTTGTTTTTGTCATTTTTCTTATTATCTTACCTGATAATTTCTGCCATTATTTTTTTTGCTTTGTTATTGTTGTCTACTTTGTAAATGATTCTTGGTTTATCAGATTCCACAAATAATTTCTTATTAGATTTAATTTCTTTGATTTATATAAAAATTCTTTTTTTTTTTCAAATTACTTTGCAAAACCCAACGTTAGGACTCAATGAAAGATACATTTGCAGTAATAAATCTGTTATAAGCAGTAATAAACAGCTTATCTCCTAAAAAATCAATGTCTCACAGAAAAAAATTATACACCAAGAAGAAGTTGAAAATGATGAAAAACGCACATACATTGGTTTTTCAGAAACACAATGTAAATCAAGACTTAGAAACGATACAAAATTATTGAATAATAAAAAGTATAAAAATGAAACCTTTTCATCACAGAAAAGTTTTACATAACCTTGGCATCAAAAGTATAAAAATTACATAAATATATCTTATTTTTAATCTCCATTATTATCTACATGGCTATATAAACTACAGAATTAAGATGATAATTTATCTTGTTATTTTTGACAAGCTCAATATTTATCAAAGTGTTAATATTATTTTTTCGTTTTTCCTAAAAAAAGTCATGTCCTAATATTTCATTGCCTCTATTAAATTTATTAGCTCTTCTTTATCTTATTAAGAACTATGTTCTTTTTATCCTATTATCAAGTTGTTTGTTTTCTGTAAATTGCTGTTTTCACCTTTGTAAATGTCTATGATTTAAGATTAGAAAATACAAATAGTTGGGAAAGTAAATTATTGAAAAAGGAAAAAAAATATACAAGGGTTAAAAAAAAAACAATGGCCTAGAAATGGAAAGTTAAAATGAAAAAAAAGAAAAAAGGATATTAAATACAAGAAATTAAAAAAAAAAAAAAAAAAAAAAAAAAAAAAAAAAAAACTGATGTAAGATGGGTTGGGATTCTTTTATGTTTGCGGGAGAATGTAAAATTTTTTCGTTAAAGGAATGAAAATGACCACTAAATTTCCCAATTTTTAGGCCTTCAAATTCTTCTTTTCTCTCTGCTACAATAAGGAACTAAAAATTAATTAGAAGCAACAAAAAAATAATTAAAAACAACAAAAAATTAATTAGAAACAACAAAAAATTAATTAGAAACAACAAAAAATTAATTAGAAACAACAAAAAATTAATTAGAAGCAACAAAAAATTAATTAGAAACAACAAAATATTAATTAGAAACAACAAAAAATTAATTAGAAGCAACAAAAAATTAATTAGAAGCAACAACAAATTAATTAGAAGCAACAAAAAATTAATTAGAAGCAACAAAAAATTAATTAGAAGCAACAAAAAATTCATTAGAAGCAACAAAAAATTAATTAGAAGCAACAAAAAATTAATTAGGAGCAACAAAAAATTAATTAGAAACAACAAAAAGTTAATTAGAAGCAACAAAAAGTTAATTAGAAGCAACAAAAAATTAATTAGAAACAACAAAAAATTAACTTACATGATTTATATGAATTTTTTTTTTTTTTTAAACTGGAGGTTAAAAAAAATAGATATTAAATCTTTACTCTTTACGAACAGATTTTTAGAAGGAATTTCAACTGTGAAATCATAATTTTTGGATTAGTCATATACTGACATACAATTTTTATGCAATTGTTATTCTTTTCCTCAATTTGTAGTTCTTTGAATTTATCTACCATGATGTTGAAACACCATAGTTAGTGGAGGCAAAGTCAGTAAAAATGTTAAATAAATAGCTTATCAAACCAACTCAGCAAGCCATCTAAAAGTGATTCAATTAATTGAAGGCGGGTTTGATAGACAATTAAGTTAAGAAAAGATTAAATGAGTGATACTATTACCATTTGCAAGATTATTTTAAACTGCTTCTGTTTTAGGATAACTTAAATAACTTTAACTTCAAAAATCAAAATTAAATAGCTTAATTATGATCAGGCACTCTTTTTAGCATAAAACTTTTATTTTCATTCTTCTAAAACCTTTTTTTTTAAACTGTGTCCTTATAAGATTTTAAAGCAAAAAATCCTTCTTTTTGTACCCACAAAGTGATGGTTCCTATGAATTCAGCATTATTTGTTTGTGCTAGATCTCAGTATTTATTCATTAATTTTTTTGGACTCTGTTTATTTTTTTTTTTTTATTGTCATGAGTTCAAAGTTAATGAGATAAATGACGAAAAAGCCAAAGTCTTTGAAATTCTTGCTAGGTTGATTTTTGGGTTAATGAGGCAAAAAAAAGATTTGAAAATTTGATTTTTCTTTAAATCTGCTAACTTCTTTTTTATTTTATTTTTATATTATCAAGATGAATGATGCATAAAATATAATAAATGGATAGTCTGTGCCAGATTTTTTCAAAACTTCTTATTCTTGCTAAAATTATGCCGAAAATATGTGTTTTTTAAAAATCTATTCTTTAGCATATAGGTTATTTAGTACATTAAATTAGCAGATTTATTTTTAGAAAAAAACCTTTAATGAGACAATATGTGACTTCCCTTGTTTCCTGGAGCCTTGTAATTATGTACACCTTACCTTCATTACATAATGCCAATGATATATAAGCAAACTTAAGTATGGATTATAAAGTTGGATTTAGATATACCATTAAGAGCATCATAAGAGCAGAGTTAAAAAGAAAGTTTTAATTTCTGTTTAAAAAGCTTTGTTTGTTTTCTTATACTTCAGAAATTTTTTTGCTCATCCTGATAAACACTTTTTTTCATATGAAGACCTGAGATTATATGATCCCTGAGTCTTACACTTTACTTTCAAAACAATAGAAGTATTTTTAGAAAAATCAGAATCCTAGCTTAAGAAAAACACTTACTAAAGTAATAAAAGTGGGAATATTATATATATTTAGGAAGGGCGTTAGGAGATATTTTCTTGAAAACTTGTTTTGAAATTTCTTAAAAACTGTCAATTTGCAAAAGTCATGAAAGGAAAGTAAGAAAACTATCACGAAAGATACCAGAATACCAGCAAAACTATAGAACACTCATGTCAGGGTATAGTAGATTTTTGCCATTATATTCTTGTTAATGGGTTTGAATTTGTGTTATGTTGTGAGAATTTACAAACAAATTGCTGGAAAACGACTTAGTTATACTTAGGAAAGGATCTGGAGGGACCTGTTTCATCAATGTGCAGAACATTGAATAATTTCATTTACCAAAGTTTTTCCTGAGCTGAAGTTAGGTACTAATCAATGCTCTGAGTGTGACATAGGCTACTGGCTACTCATGTATTTAATGTGGTTAATTGATGAAAATAAATCCCAAAATGTTAACAAAAAAGCTTAAAAAAGGATCTTAATGTCTTACCTAATACTCCAACAGAAGTGCATCTTTTTTATGATGTAAGCTTTTTTTCTAAAAAGTATGAATTCTTAAATAAGTTAAATTGAGTATTTAGTTATTAACTTGCAGGGAGTTATTAAATAATATATTCATGCTTGTTTCTGAAATGTATAGTTTTGGGATGGAAAGAAAACAAAGAATCATTCTAATAAATATTTTCATACATATTTTTTTTTTTTTTCTTAAAATTCAATAAAAGTAGTTTAATTAAAAATAGTGTAGTTATCTCCATGAAGAAGTCATTGTAGGCAGGCTGTAGAATAGTGGTTAATATTCCTATTATTCAGTTTTATGCTGACCCTGAAACAACCCCATCTGCTGCATTTGAATGAGGTGCTTTGGACACACTCTGGTAAATCCGCCGGTATCATTTTCATCACCTAGCTTGATAAAAGTTTCAATTAGAAAATTAGTTTCATATATAAGTAAGATGGTGAAAACTTCTTTGTTATCTTTGTTTATCTGACAAGTAGAATGCTCATTTTGGTTTAATGCTTGCTAGTTTTCTCTGTTGAGCGTACCAAGATAGTAGTTTGTTGGCTGCTACATTGGCCACTGGTAGAAATGAGTCTGAAATCTTTGCAAGTAACTTAGAGGGATTGTTAAATGGCTTTGCAGTTCTATTGCCAAATTGCACTTGGAGGGTGGCCCTGTATCTGTGGCTCACTTCTCTGAGGCCGAAACGCTGTATTCCTTAGTAATTCCTCTTGAAATGTATATTCACTTTAATTTGGTAGTGTTTATCACCTAGAAAAGATCAATGGCGCCATCCACCCTTCAAAAGAGATACCTACTTTGCTTTACGACATTGTAAAAGGTCATACTTCCACAGAACAATATAAAATCGCATTCAACTGGGATGGTATTTGTTGGTTAAGCAGCTTTGTTTTTCTTTGTTTAGCTGTTTTTTTTTTCTATTTACAAATTTATTTTTGGTTATTATCTTTTTAGATTTACTAATGAAAATATCATGAGCTGATCAGTTATGAATATGAATGTTGCAATAGTATTCCAAATAAGCAAAATTGTTTGAAGTGAAAACAAAGAAAATTTCATAGGAATTGCTTTACAAAATAATTACCGGAGGTTGTTTTTGATCAAAAGCTTAGTACCTCTGCAAACTCAAGGAAGTTAAACACAAATGATACTACCTTTAATAAAAAGTCAATGAGCATGGATTACTGTACTGTTTTATTGACTTCCAATTACTAAAATTATGGTTTCCGCTTTGAAATGTCTTAAATGCAACCGTGGTGTTGTGTTAGTTGATAATAAAATTATATGTCATTTATGTGAATGGAAAAACTCATCTTTCACTTTGAAAGATTGTAAATATATCGAATGTGACAGAAAAAAAAGGGGATGTAACATGTTTGACTGTAATGTAAGAGTTGCTGTTGGATTTCATGAGATTTCAAGGGGAACTTTGCAGGAAATGAATTTGAAAATACATATTCAAAGCTTATTAATACTTCCAAATCATCAGCTGAAAAGTCTCTGAAACGAAGTGCTGCATCAATGCAAGGCTAAAAACAATAAGCCAACAAAGAAAACAGTAAAAATCGATGATGAGTGGCAAAAGCGCGGCCATACATCGCTCAATGGTTTTAACAGTGCTATTGTAGAAGAAAAATGTGTGGACGTTGAAGCATTTTCAAAGTTTTGTAGAAGATGTAAAATGTGGGAAAAATGCAATGGATCACTACAGTATGAAGCATGGAAGACCTCACATATCTGTAGCATGAATCATGTCAAATTATAGGGCTCAATAGAAAGTGCACGGGCTGTTAACATATTCAAGCATTCTGTTGAAAAAAAAACAACATAATTTATGAGTATTATCTTGGAAATGGGGACACTTCTTCTTTTAAAGCAGTATTAGACCCTGACCCATATGAGACTTTTGCAATGAAGCCAGAAAAGTTGGAATGCATTGGGCACACACAAAACAGTATGGGAACTAAACTCCATAATACCGTCAAATCTTACAAAGGTACCAAAACACCATTATAAGGTAAAAACAGATTAACCAAAACCATCATCAGTAGTATGCAAAACTTCTATAAATTAGCTATTCATAAGAATAGTGATAATTTGTACGCAATGAAAAAAACAACAGGGGCAATCTTGTTCTACTTTACTGATTTTTCATATGTAGCATTCCAGCACCGGTTTTGTCCAAAAACGGAAGACACATGGTGCAAATGGCAGTATGATAAATTGAAAGGTACTTCAAGGTATAAAAAAACAATTTCATTACCTAAGTGGGCTCATCACATCATCAGGCCCATATTCTCCCAACTTTCATCCGATGAGCTTCTGTCAAAATGCCTCCATGAAGAAACACAGAACACCAACAAAAGTTTTAACGTGGTGGTATGGTTAAGATTCCAAAAAAATATTTTTGTTACCAATTCAACATTTGAAATGGCCAAACATTCAGCAGTCTTACATTTTAATGATGGCACCAAAAGAATCATTGAAGTTTTAGCGTCATTCCTTGACTTTATTATTATTATTCTTTGATTGAGATACAGTGAGAAAGTCCAACTAAAATATTGCAATCACCAGTGTATAAAAGTGTATTGAAACAAAATTACAGTTGTTATTATTATTATTATTATTAAACGTTGATAGCCGTTAATTTTCTTTTATAATCTTTTCAAAAAGCTTTCCTTAACAGAAGTGAGAATGACTTGTTTTTTTTCATTAAGTTGATGATGTTTGTGCTGCAAATACTGATGATTGTGATGACCTTGCTGATTGTATCATGCATTATAATGATGGATCAGCAGGATATAGATGCAATTGTAAGGATGGTTATTATGGAGATGGTGTTAAACAAAGTTCAAATGGTGATGGATGTTTAGGTATATATTTTTATCGTACTCGATACTCCAAAAGCTTAATTTTATTTTATATATAACCAGTGAAAAGTATTTTTTATCACATTTCAGAAATAATACAAACACACACACATACAT
>JAUZNK010054073.1:0-15605 GCA_035046665.1 Euphysa ruthae
AGAAAATATTTATATCTTACTGCAGTAACATAAATGTATTTTTGCTAGATATTTCCTGATGGCTAAAAGCTTTCTGTAATTTGATTTTATCTCAAAACAAAACCCATTGGTTTCGCGTTTCGGAAAGTATTGCTAAGATATAGTTTCATTCTTAACTTTAGCTTTGGCAAACAACCATGACTGCTGCTTAAAGATAATGAAAACAAATTTATTTGTTGACTGAATAAAATTTAGATAGAAATATTAAAGAATGTTTTCACAATGATACATCTGGGTATTATAATTTATTTGTTCTTTCATTATGAAGCAAATGTTTTTTTTTAATAAACCTACATTGTGAAATTTGCATCTTCTTAAATATGTAACATGAGCTGTCTATTCTTATGCTTACATGGTATGAATATGATATCCCAAGAAAGCATACATGTAATTTAACTAAAGGATTCTGTGTCATTGGGCTCCTGGTGAAGCTAACAGAGTCAGATAAATATATATATTATATTAATATAATAAATTGATATAAATACGTTTCAATTTGGAAAATATCCTAATGTTGAGGGTAAAAAATATAAATAGAAGGCATTTTGGAGTTGTTTTTTTTTTTCAAAATGAAGGGATTTTAAGAAAGACGCTAGGATTTGCTATTGCATTAACTCATTCTACATAGCAAGCTGCTCAGAGCGGCTTATAGAGTAACCTTTTTTATTTATTAAATACTGTTAGTGTAAAGGGCTCCTTATGCTAGCTTATTTACGAACCTATTAGGGGGAATAGAAATACGTAATTTTGATTTGCCTCCCTGTATGTAATGTACACTAGATTTAAAATAAAACGTTTTTAAAATGGAAGGAAGCTTGTCTGGTATGTCTTTGAAAAGCTAATTAGAAGTCATGTTGACATAGATAAAACTGTTTATAACATTTTATACTGGCTGGAGGACGACGAGGGAGAACATGTAGGCAGTAACAGGGTATTAATTTACTTACTCTGAATCTGAAGAAGAATTGGACCCTGTTCAAGAAGAAATTGTTGTTAATGATGATCAAATATTGATTTGGATGAAAATATTGTTTTTTATCATGATTTTGAGGACAAAATAGATGCTCCCTCATCTGTGCTACCCATGAAAAAATGAGTAGGCTACAAGCATCTATAATCATACAGGGTCATCGACTGCTAAACGAGCCTATAGCTATGTCATCGAGGACGAATGGGTCAAATTAACCACTAGTGAAGATACACAAATCTGAATTTGGATTTGTTTCAGCCAAAAACCAGATGTTTTGGTAGAAATAGAAGATTCTACTGAATATGACTGTTTTGTTGAATTATTTCATGAGAATATTCAAAATCATTTAATACTGTAGTTCTAGCAAATGAGTTTGCTGAACTGAAAATTCAACAAAACATTCCTTCTTTATCATGATTTTCAAATATTGAAAACTGCTATCCAGTTACGAGAACTTTTTGCCGTACTAATAGCAATTACGAAAACGAAAAAAACTCAGACGTGATAGTTGTAATGTGTACCTTATCAAAAAGAATGCAGTGATGTTAGATAACTTTATTTATTTTTATACTTTTTTCATTTCATTTGGTAAAAATTATTGGTAAATTTTTGCATGACATGCCTATGAGAAGATTTATATTTAGTTTTATGTGTCGGTCATGTATATTTCAATTGAGCTTGGTATTATACTTGCACATACTATTTCAATACATGATAAACATTCAAATAAAATATTTTTGGTGTGAAATTTTGAAATTTTTTGTAAATATAAATGTAGACGCGCATACTATGAGTTATTTTTATCACAGAAAGGCATTTTTGCAGTTATATTTCATAGATATTATATTATGACCATATCACCTATTTGGTGTGAAGTTATAAAGTTTATACTACACATATTATTTTGAAAGTTTTATCAATTTTGGGTAATTTTTGAATTTTTACTGGTGTGTCTATTAGCTTCTGATATAGGCTTATTTTTGATGAAACATAGCCAATCTATATACCAATAGAAAGTTATTAGATTCATATATGAGGTTATATCTACATAAATGCATAAAATATTTTTTTTTATATTTTTCCAAAAAAAAAAAATCTTGTTTTTTTAGCGAAAAATAAAAATCATGAAATTTTAGCAACAATTTAGTGTCCAGGACTCAATTATACTGATTTAACTATTTTATTTTTATGTAGTGAATTTTATTAGCTTTTCATTGGTCTATAATTTTGCTATATAACTACTTATATACTAGAAAAAAGTAATTTACCATAATTTACTACTCATATTCTAAATATCGATTTTAAGCTTTGTGTGTAGAGCTTGTCTGGTTAAGAGTAGAAAAAAATTCATTCTACAGATCATTAGTTTGATTTAGAAGCCTGTAAAAACAATACAAAGCATTTGATATTCCAATGTCTGATTTAATCTACAAAATGTTTGTTTAAATGGATAAATTTTAAGTTATCTTTATATATATATTTATAACATATTTACAAAATAAAGGTTTTGTGTTAGAAGGATGATCAGACATAACCATTAGACTTTGAGAATAAGTCTTTTCCCATTTACTAAATGAGTTGAATTTAAATAGGTTTGTTTAAAGTTGTATAAAAATTTATGATATAGTTCATGCCACATTTGGCTTTTTGGCAACAGACTTTACACTTGGTAACAGCCTGATAATAGCATGGTAAAATACTATTCAAAATTCCTCAAGCAAAATTTTGGTAATTACTTTATGGCATTTTTAGTAGAAATCTTGATATATAAATTCAGTATCTAATAGGATTTAGTTTCTTTTGTTGAAGTACTTTAAGTAGTGCAGTGCAATAACTGACCTACAGTTTGTTTTTATTTCTAGTGCTTTATCACAAAGTTGTTTCTAAAAATCAATAAACTATTTTAAATACTTCTTAATACACACAAAGAAATCATAAACCCTTTAAAAAGTAAACAAGTAAACAAACAGCGTATTATTTTAGTTGTTTGATGAAAGACTATTTTATACATGTAACTGGTTTAAAATACACTTTCAAAAAATATTGTTAAACCATGATATAAAAGAACTTTTAGACTTTAAATGCTTGCTTTTTCTGATGTTTTAGGCAATTATGAAATTACAATTAATGTTATTGTTGGTTTTTACACTGGTAATAGGTAAGTTTAGGAGTTTAGAAATTTTGCTGCTGGGCTGGATGGGAATGGGGCAGGGCCAAGGTCAAAAATATTACTTTTTACCTTCAACTTAATCTACATAGAGTTTTTAAATTTTCATTTAACAAATAAGTTTGCATTTTATACTTTAAAAAATTCTCCCATGGCTTTTTTTTATTTGGGGATGGGGTGTTATTCAAGGAATGCTTTTTAATGAAAAATGATAAATATAATGATAATGGGAAAAGTTAAATATAAGAAACCTAATAATATATATTTAAAGTAATAAGTCATTTTAGGCTGTATCTATTATTAGTTATGCATTTCAGTGGTTCGTATGCATCACTAGCTCTTCTGTTTATACACTGGTTTTCTTTATTCAATTAGGATGCCGTTGCTTTTATTACTTTGACTTATATCAACAAATGGGGATTAAGTTTGATGATTTGACAAGATTTAAAGATGCTACTGCTGTAAAAGGACCTGATGGAGGTAATGCGATTGAATTTGGTCCAAAAACAGGTCATGTGACCTACTCTAGTACTGAATCCAACAATTTTGCTTACATATCACATACAATTTCATCTTCAAAAGATTTAACATTTGCAACCAAGTTTAAAATATCTGTTCAGCCTAATCCTGAAACTCGTGATGGCCAGCAAATTATGCCTATATTTTCATTGGAAAATCTTGGGTTTGAGAACACCTGGTTTTCAGTTGGTTTCAAGTTTACAGAGAGCTCAAAACAAGTTGAGGATAAAGTTATGTAAGTACTTTTAAATTTAAATGTGAATTAAATACAAATGTACTTTCTTGCAGATTTAATTGCTAAAAATAGTGAGATTCTAATTTTGAAAGTTTTTCTTCTTTACATTTTTCTATTTTATTTATTTTGATATTTGTTGTTTTTCTAAAATTGGCTGCCACTACCAGTATGGTTTAATGAAATTTTAACATAATTGCAGGGTTAGAATCATCCTTCGTAAACAGCTTTGCGGTTTTTTAATCAAGAATTTTTTCCCTCCCTCCACTTCCTTCCTCCTCTTTCCAACGCAGGGCACCAAGGTTGTGCTGCACTGAGGAAAGTTTAAAATAACATACTTTTAGAATGCCTCTCACAGCTATTTCCAACATCTGTAAATGCCTTTACAATACCCAAGAAAGATAAAAAATATTCGCGTTCAATATACGAAAATGCTACCATTTTTAAATTTGTGATGTCATGTAAGTATTTCGCAGAATTGCTTTGATTTTCGTAAATCTCTTACTCATAATTGTAATTAAGATGGCGCTATTTTTTTTTATCAAAATATCTGTTATTTCTAAACACTATTTGTTGTTTTATTTCTTGTCCCTTTATTTCTGAGATTTAACGACAATTTTTATGATGAAGTTTACATAAATCTCTTACTTACAAGGGTGTTTGAATGCGTGGTCCTATAATCCTTTAATGCTATAATCTTTCATCTTTAGGCAGGTTTAAACTTTTAATAAAAGAAATCTGTATACCTAATCTTAAACTAATTTGCATGAGCATACTCGAATTATATGACACATGGCTCGTGTACTTTTTACTTTTCATGCCTGTATGCTTAGCTCAGGTTTACGACTTCTCCAGTATATTATTATTTATAACAAACTTGAAAAACAAATATTTGGATAAATCACTGCTTTCTTTTATATAATATATATATATATATATATATATATGTATATGCATATATAAAATGCAAGAACTTGTAATGGTAGATTAAAAAAAACTTTGTAAATAAATACTTTAATAAAGAATATATAGTATTGTAAGGAATATGTTGTGTTGTGTTTTCTTTTTATTGTTCAATTCATTATGCTATTGTTTAAAAAACATTACACCACATTTTTTACACTTTTTTGTACAAAACTTGACACTCTCCTTTCTTTATTCTTTTTTTTTTTTTTTTGTATCTTTGTTTATAACTTCAATGGAAATCAGGCTTTATATATTTGAAGATTTTCTTTAACATGGGAGATTTCTTATGGAGGTATGAAACAAAAAAAACTTAACCAAGGAAATGGCGACAGAAATAGCAACTCCAATTTTTAATTAATCGTTTAGAGACAGGTAAAAATAATAAGCAGATGCAATTTAAAACGTTTTTAACTTAATTGAAAATAGAAGACTATAGACAACACTTTTAAAGATATTTAATTGCCATAAAGAATTATGACTTTTAATTAGAAGTCATAATTCTTTATGACAATTTTTTTTTTAAATTTTTGCTATTCATAACTTTCACAATTTTCTTCCCCTCTGCGAAAATGCTTCACAATTTGCAAAAGCGAAGCTGAGAATTCAAACCCTGCATTGAGATAATGATTTTGAAAATTTTTTGATACTGAGGATAAAAATTGGTATATAAGGTACTCATTTAGTGGCTTAACACCTGTTTGTTGCGAAATCACGCCACATTTTACATAATGCATATAAACCAGAAATTTAGCTGATTTATTTAGCTGATTTTAGAATGTTAAGATGCGGCATTTCCAATTAATCTCATTTGTTTAATTTTGGTAAAAAAAATTTTTGGTAGATATACAGACTAAGTTATAGAATCAAAACATTTCATCTGAAAATTTCTTTATAGAAAGGGTGAGAAAAGTCAATTTTTCTACATAACACAGTGGGTAGAGAAGGGTCGAGACAATGTGCAGACTGTTATGCAACTTGATAAAGATACTATTAAAATCAAAGAATGGCAGACATTAATTGTTCGCATTAAAGGAGAAAATGTTGCTGTTAGTATCGATTGTAAAGAGGTTGCTAATGGAAAATTAAATGGCAAGTTAGAACCCTTCCTTCTAAAAGGTTACTTAACTTTGTCACAATCAATAACCCAAGGTGCATTTGGGGGTACTGAAATAGCTGATCGCTTCCTGGTGAGATTATTTATAGAGTATTTTTTTTAGGACTAGTCATTTCTTTAGAAATATTTTTTTGGTGTAACCCGACTTGGAAACATCATTGACCCACTAAATTTTATTTGTAAGTTTTGAGCTAAGTAATATTTAACAATGCAAAGTAAATAAAATAAAATTCTAATCGAAAGATCTAGTCTGTATATTTAATATAGCAGTTATGATGGTCCGGCAATACATTTAGAAATTGTTTTCTAAATTTTGCTTTTTCCAAAACAAGGGAACAGGTAATTGGTGATTGGTTGCCAGGCATAGTCTGAAAAGGAAACTGCATGATGACTATTATGTTCTGATTTGAGGAATTTTTTTTTATAAATCTATCGAATGTTACATTACAGCAAAAAATTAGTACAAACTTTTATACAGTTGGTAAAACATAGATTGTATATTTTGACATCTAGGACACCTGTTAGAAAATATAGTTTGTGTATCATTTTGCGATTTCTCTGAAACCACGCTATTAATATTACAAATTTAATGCAATAATTGTTAAAACAAATGTCCAAAAAATCTTTTTTGGGGCTTTAATCTAAAATGTTGTTCTAAAAGTTAATAAAGATTCTTTTTTTTTTTGGGTTAGATAGGCTTTTAAATGACTCCAAAGTAGCCTAATTTTGGTATAGAAATTAATTTTTATCCATCTTTTTAGAGTATTTTTTTTGGGCGGTTTCTGGGCCCCAGAATCAGTTAAAGGTAACCTTATTCTGAGATACCTATATTGTGAAATGATTTTTGTTGAAATGTTTTTAAATTTATGAGAATGAGAATGTTATATTTAACTTGGAGAACCAACAAATTGCCAAGACAACATTTCCAGAAGGGTCCACATGACGGATCTTGGACTACTTAGAATGCCCATTTACGCCTATGAAATTCGCTCAAACAAACAACCCGACCAAACTGAGCTAGCGTTACATTGTGCAATGAGTTTTGCTCAGACACTTAGAGATAATATGGAAAGTAAATTTCCACCAAAGATGGGAGTCAAACTCGTGAACATTCATTCTGTAGTCAAACGTCCTACCACTGTGATGTACCAACTCTGTATATCATTGAACAAAAATAATAGCCTAAATAACTTACCTCAATGCTGTTCAATAAATTAGCCTTACAAGCTTGAGTCTAGTTTTATTAAAACAATGCCTTGAAGTGATAAACATTAGTGAGAGAAATATGATAAAAATTAAAATGTGATAAAACATGTTATTATTTAATGTTAGTTTGGCTTTTTAATTCTTAAAGTTTTTTATTATTTGAATGTCATTGAAGCAGCAAAATGTTTAAAAACTGTTTTAACTCTTGTATACTATTTTTAAGTATCTTGCATTAAAAAAACTATCTGTTGTAAACATCTCTTGATTTACTCCATCCATTTTAGAGCTGTGCACTTCAATTTTTTTCTTTTCTTGTAACTGTGGTATATGTATTAGAAAGTTTGCGTTTTAAGCCAATATTTTTTTTTTTTTTTTTTTTCGTTTTGAAAATAAATCACTTCCTGCAAGTCTTGAGGCCACTGCTAGACAGAAAACTAATGAGGAGTTAAAACTCCAAAATCACAGCACTGAAGTGCTACTCATATGCTGAGTGAGTGGTACCTAGAATTTAACCTATGATCTTGTGGTTAGAAGTCAGATGCTCTACCGACTAAGCTATCCAGTATTGACAGTATAGTATTGACAATCAGATTGTGCTCGTGTGTTATCTTACATTAACATTTTTTTTCCGTTTTTTTCACTTCAATGAGCTGTGACAAACCTTTTGAATGTTTATGTAAAGTTTCAAGACATTTCTAGGACTTTCTACCAATTAAATATCTAAAAATAAATTTCTAAAAGACGTTTACCGATTATCTATTTTTTTCTTGTAAATTTCAAAATTTATGCCTGAAAATCGCTGTTCTTACAGATGTTAGGGATTGACTTCCATACATACCCAGAAACTGCATCAGTTGAATAAATAATTTCAACTCTAAACCGACTTCGTTTACAAGGGATTTATCTCTTCCAAACTAAGCTTTCAATAGTAATAATCCCTCATCAGTCATTAAATTACAGTTGGGTAATTTAATAATTTGTTTAACGTTGGTCAAAGATTGTAGTACAGAATAATAATAAATAATAAGACTAATATAAACCAATCAAATTTTTTCTTTTTTTTTCAAAATTAAATAAAAACTTTTGTAATAAACAGATATAGAGTGAAATAATTTGCTACAGAGTATAATTTTATGTATCTAACTGTAGTCTCATATAATCTTACTTATAGATAGTACATTTGCATATATTCTCTGACCATTTCTTAATACTTGATTTAAATTTTTTAACCATATTTACCGATTTATACTCATTTGGAAGTAGATTCCAGAGTATACTAGCTTTAAATAAAAGAATTGTTATCATTTTTTTAGTTTTTGCAGGATAAATTCGTAAAATCATTTGTCCTCTTAAATTGTCATTCAGTTCGAAAAATTCACAGAAAATCTTGGGATTCTTATTATTAAGTGATTTAAAGATCTTGGTCATTAGAATCTGCATGTGTTTAGTATGAATCTTAAGGTATTTTTAGGTTTGAAGTAGCCCGTCAAAATTCTGAGAGAAGTTTTCTTGGATAGCTCTAAGTGCTCTTTTGTGAACTCTATTTATTTTGTTGTTATCTTTTACAACATCCAGATAAGAGGACAGTATACAAAATAGGGAAGAATATAGGCATTTACTATGGACCTGGCTTGTATAAGGCTCATGCTTCTACGCATACCAAGTACTTGACTAACTTTATTATTTGCAGCTTTACATATATTTTCAATATGTTAAGAGAAGTATAACTTGGAACTTAGAGGGATTAGCTACTAATGAATTTAGTTTGTTCTTACAAAATCTGGTACTAATCTGCTCTTTACTGCATCAGCAGAGATATCACAGACATGCAAAATATTGTCATTTGCATAATTATAAATTTTTGAGTCTTTAATAACAAGAAATATGTCATTTATCAATGCATTAAAAAGCAGAGGACCAAGTATAGAACACGGTACCCCTAAAATTACTTCAAGCCAAGTTCCAAAAAAGGAGCTTAATTTGATTCTCTGCTTACGGTTGGTTTTTGTAAAGAATTTACTGGTAATTTAGAATATATGATAAGTTAGTTTTACAATCGACAAATCATGTACCAAATGAGTTGTTATATCAAGACAGTTTTGCCATTTTTTTAGTAGGTGAGATAGAGAGTGTTGTATTTAGAAGCTTTTAGGAAATCCTCCCAAAAATACAGAAAATAAATTTTGGGAGAAATGGTGCATTTGATCATAAATAATTCGCTAAAAAACTTTTGAAAATGTATGGAGATTACTTGTTGGTCTGTAATTGTCTTTTTCTATACAATTGCCTTTTTATGTACAGGAGTTATGTCTGCCCATTTCATTCTGGAAAGAACAGTTGTTTAATGAGTTATTGAAACAATCAGTTAGATAGGAAGTGCAATCATCTGCAACTGATTTTAAAATAACTAGAGTTATTTAAGAAAAATTAAATGAATTTCGTTTGAGTGCTGTTTTGTAGCTTTTATGCAAGGGTGAGTTTTATATTTATATTTATGAATTTTACATAGAACAGGGTCATTAATAATCAGACAAGGACCTTTCCAGAACGAGATATCCAGAGACTTTGTCATATACGTAAAGTAGTTAATAAAGGTTTCTTCCAGATTTGAATCATCAGAGACCACAGATCCATTTTCAAGTAACCTTATTTGTTCCTTGTTGTTTATAGATTTACTTGAAAGAAATAGTTTACTTGCTTCCCAAAATGACATTTTTTATTCGTAGAGATTTCTATTAGCAAAGAATGATTTTCTTTCACTTTTATTTAGGGAGACTACATAGTTCCTTTGCTTTTTGTAGTCTTTAAAATCGATTAATGAATTTGATTTACTAAAAATGTTTTTTAAATAAGCCCTTTTCATAATTTCTTTTTGAAGATTTTTAGAGACAAAAGATTTGTGGTTTCCCCCAAATCATTTTCTCCTTAAATGGGTCATGATGGTTCAATGTTGATGAGAAGGTATGATTGAATACAGGAGAACAAGAGTTGTAGTTTGAATTAATAAAATTTGACTTAAGCTCTTATTTGAATCTTTCAGTGCCAAAATATGAGTTGTATCAGGTCAATAATACTTGTACCCTGAGAAGACTTAAAACATATTTTTAGACTTATAAGTTTTTAAGGATATAATCATTAGATTTTTAAAATTTTCGTTTGTTAGGTTCGTGTCACTAATTATTAAACAATTGTCGTATTTTTGGAGATAAATCAAAATGGAGAGTAAGTACTTGGTATGAGCTCATCATAACAAAATTTATTATGTCTACCATATATATCACTTCAGAATTAGACAGAATTTGTTCAGTACGTTTTCTATAGAATCACTTTCACTAATTTCTGGTATAGATTTGTTGTATCTGTATCATTGTTTAAAAAAAAAAAGATGCTTTAAGCTTTCAGTTGACTAGAATTTAAGCTTCTCCTGGAATTTGTCTTAGAAATCATTAATGCAAATCAGGTTCTATTCTAAACCGACCCAGCAAATCCACCCCATAACTTTTGATCGAATTTAGCATTTGATTTTCTATCTTTGGTTACTTCTACACCTACTTTTTTAACTTGAGGTTATCAGAGAATGTGACAATATTTTATTTTCCTTCTACATAAAGAAGTTGTTACTCAATTTGATAAATTTCTACATTTCATTCCTCATTATCTTTTTTAGTGCTAAAATGACTTGGTTGCAAACCATCAGAATTTTTTTCAATTTATGAAAGTTTGATTTAGTATTTTTTTTTGTCAGTTTTACTGCCATAGATAAAAGACTAATTCCCTGATAGATACACACATGTAGTTTTGGAGAGGTTTTTGCTGTCATTTATTAACCATTTTTTATATTTTGTCAATAAGTTTTTAAACGAGGTTCCCACATTTTACTTCAGCTGAGTTTCAGTATTTCTTCTTTATGTTTTAGATTTATTTTTAACTTTATATTTATGAATCAATGTGTTAGTATCGCTAGTTACATATGTTTTTAATTTCAGGGAGCACTTGCTTCACCAGAGATTTATAATGGGGAAAAAGCTTATGAATATTTTAACCCTTGTACTGCTGATAATTCGCCATCTGGTAAGTATAAATAAATTTTTAAGCTTGAAGATTTTTACTAATATATGTGTTTTTTAGTGAAAACTTTTTTTCACTATTTTCACCATACATTTCAGAAGTTTGATTTCATTCGGACAAAAATTTAAAGTTATACGGGTACTAGGCCCAAATATAGCTTTAATTTTAGACCTAAAAATGGCATTTTGAAGCAAATTGAAAAAAGTTCGTAATAATAGTTCAATAGTTTTGTTAGTTAAAAGTTTGGTAACCATAGAAAATAAAAATAAAATGTAAAATGCTTCTTAGCAATCTTTTGGTGACTCATTAGACTTTTCTGAAATTTGGACAAAAATGTAAGTCATTAAAGACACCTGCCAAAAATTATTTTGGTGCTTCTACCATTTTTTTTTTTATGTATTGATAATTTTTCAATAATTTGCGCTAAAATTAAAAACATGTTATATGTTTAGACATCAGTTGATGTGTGTTGAGTGGATTTATGTATTGGTTTACTTATTGTAAAAGTATAACTTATCGTTTTGTTTGGGATTTCTGGATTACTCATAAATTACATTGTCCAGGAGTCTATTAGTCACTGGGTACTTATTTTGCTTTAGTTCTTAAAATTTTAAGGTCCATCACTCATAAGTAAAAAAATACTATTTGAGACAAATAGATAAAGTATAGCTTTAAAAAAAATCATGTGCTGTTTTATTTTCATTTTTCTATAATATCTAGAAAAAGTCTATTGATCGTACTTAACAATTTATTGTATGATTAATAAAGATATTATTTCCTATAAGTTAATTTTAAAATTTAATATGTATCGTAGTATCCAATTAACATTAGTGTTATTGTAATATTCTCAGCGAAACATATTCTGAGAATTTTCATTAATATATTGAAGTAATATTTAGTAAAGCCTGAAGCAGCTCACTGACTATAATGAGACCTTGGGTTTATTTCAGTCGTAATTTACATATTCCATGGGCCTGACTTTGGATTGACCTTGGTCTTTCGTCTTTATAGCTTTAGGATTAAAAAAAATATTAATTTGTTTTTAAAGAAGAATACATTAAATATAGCCATTGCCGAAACCGTAATTATAATCATTAGTTTATTTTTTTGAGAAATTTGGCTTTTGGAATTACATAAACAATACTAATGTTAGCTAGAGTCTCATATTTTGGCTTAAATATTTTGTCCATGACTATAATAATTACATCTTCACAGTTGAGATTTCTATCATAGATAAGTTGGTATTGGAAATAGCTTATTTAAAACTTCCTTTCTTAAAAATTTACGCTTTGTATTGATGATTTTAATAAGTTATATAATTAATAAATTGTTGGTCTGAAAGTTTATTCCAATTGGTTAAACTTTAGGCGCTAAGTTTGTTTTGATCTGAAACTTTAGCTCGTTAGAGCTATTTTTATATTGCTCCATATTTATTGTTATATTGCTTTGCGGCTAATTGTTCTTATGTGATGGTATTGCTCCAGACATATTGTCCTTTGTTTTGTTAAGAGTAATTTTACTGCTCCAGCCATTTTGTGCTCATACTTGCACTTTCCTAATATTCTTACTTCCAATTTGAAAACTATATCAATGTTATCATTTGTTAAATTTTAGTTGTTCCACCAGAACCAAGACCTCAAGATTATGATCCAGCAAAATTTGATAAATTTATGGAAATGGTAGCAAGTGTAAGTTCATTTAAAATTTAAGTTTGTTTAAAATTCCCAATTTTAGTCAAGTTAGCCCTGTAACAAAAGTTAAAAGGTTTTGCCAAGAGCACTGAAAGGCTTTTAGGAAATAAATGCAAAAAAAAAAAAAAAACTTAACAAGTTTTACAGATTAATTGTGTGGTACTTAAGTTTATACATAATAGAAAGTTATTTATATTCAATGTGCTTAGGCTGGTTCTCCTGTTAGTATTTTCTGCAAAGTTGATGGTGTTCAGAAAGTAAGTGGAGAAGTTTGGAAAGACAAGAAAGATATTTGCATTAAACATCGTTGTCAAGTAATTTACTTATATATATATATATATATTTTTTTTTTTTTTTTTAATGTTTTGTTTCTGTTGACAATACCGACTCAGGGTTTTCCATTTATTTGCATCAATGTTTTTTTCTAGCAGTTTATGAAATAATGTTTTCATGAAGTTTTTAAAGATCTAATTCAATAACATCTCTTCATTCAGATTTTTGAAAGAAAATCTCATTTTTTGGTATATAATGGTTTCAAAAAAAAAAAAAAAAAAAGAAAAAAAAAAGTAAATTAAACAATTGTACTACTATAATATAATTATCAATGTCTCAAACACATTCTTGAGTTTATCACCATAATCAGCATAGTTAGGAAAAAACTATGGTTAAATTTTAAAGAAATTATTCTAGGGAGTATTTAGCTGGATTGCAGTACCTGTATCACCTTTTCTATAATTTCGAAATAGCTTCACTATGATTTACAAATAATTAGCTCTTTTATTTTAGAACGGTAAAGTCAGTTCTAGTTATGTTTGTAGCTTTTGTGATGGAACTCGTAAAAATTTGGAAAAATGGATTGACCAATCAGATAAATGTATCAAAAAAACGTGTGACTATGTATGTATTTGTTCTGTGACTTAAATAACATTATATGAAATAATAGATTTACTGCAAATTATAGATTTTGACAGTTATTGATTTCTACAGAAGCTTATTATTGCGAAAGCAAAAAAGCGAGCTTTGCAGCTGGAGCTCATTTGGCAAAAGCGCGAAAAATCCTCTATAGTTAGGAAATTTTTTTTTTTTTTTTATTATTTTTTTGTGACCGCAGATTTTTTGGCCTAAATTCAAGCCAAAATTTTTGCTTTTTTTTTCATATTTTGTCTGGCCTTCCCATTTCTTTATTAATAATATTTAAACAGTAGATAATAATTCAATCGAGACAATGGTTACCAAATCAAATCCCGATCAAAATTAATTTCAATAAACTGTCGACAGAGAATTTTATTTAAATGTTACAAAAGAGTCGTTAGCATTCCATTCGAATGTTCTTAAGCATCTATTGTTCTGATATTTAATTTCGTGTCTTTAAAAATAGCTGACTGTCTTATGAACAAGTAAGTTTAAAACGTTGCATTATTTTAAATTGAAATATATTTTGAATTAAATATAATATTTTTTGTGTCACTTTATTGTATATTAATCACTGTTAGCGTAAGAAACTTTATATTGTTTGTTGAATTCTATTGCAGTTTTCTTCTATCATCAATTACCATATGCTATTTTTAAACTTTGGCTTATTGATGTATATTTTAACAAGTTATTGTTAGCGCAATTTTTAACTTTGGCTTGCCAACAAGCTTATTATGCTCTCGCAAACCTTTATATGTTGATGCATAGTTGTATTTTACATAATTATTTTACCTATCTACCTCTTCTGTCTGACTAATTTAGAGCAATGCTGGTTTGGCAAAAAGTTGTAAATCCGTCATCTGCATTATGTTTGAAATTATTATATAAATCAATTTTATTAATTAATTTTTGAAGACTTCGCTGAAATGGTTAGTGTTAGTTATCTGGTATGAAATATTTATACCTTCACTATATAAAACGTAATATGATTTTGCAGTAAAAATAAATATTTAAATTTTTTTTATTTGGTTTTTTACACGAAAAAACTTTTAAGGTTTGCATTTGATACAGGTATTTTTTCTTTTATTATTTTTAATTATTTTTAGGGTAGCGTTTTGAAAGAAACAATCACTTGTCAAACAAAATCTTGTGGTAGTTTTGGAACATTTACAGATCCTAAGGAATGTTGTCCAAAATGCATGAGTAAGTTTTATTTGAATTTTAATTAAATCCATATCATGCGTTTTTCTTTCTTTTTTGCCTTTTTGTTTGTTTATTTATTTATTTTTTTTTTTTTGAATAAAGTTAGGAATATTAAGATCATCTTTTGACAAACATGTCCATCTGTCAACAATTCTTATACTTAGGAAACAAATTCAGTTCAATTACATTTTTGATTTTTCTCAAGAAATGTTTAAAGTCGGCCAAAATTTTGATGTTAAGTATTATTTTGGATTTTTTTGGCTTTTAAGCTATTTTGATAATTTTATCGATCTAAAAAGATCTTTTTTTCTCTAGAAGTTCTGCTCAGGTTGTGTTGAAAGTTTTCAAGACATTCAAAAAACCTTATTTATTGGTATGTTGGGCATTTTTAAAACGGTATTTGGCCCAAAAATAAGCATAGTGAAAGAAAAATTGATAACTGAAAATAATACGACATATTGGCCAAATTATGTATTCTATGGTCCCGTAACTATGGTAGCTTGATATAAAACTTCATG
>JAUZNK010054095.1:0-15604 GCA_035046665.1 Euphysa ruthae
AAAATATAGGCTATATATGGGTATATATATATATATATATATATATATATATATATATATATATATATTTAAATATTTTTTTTTAAATAAAGATATCGTGTGTGAGAGTATAATTAAATCATTTTGTAAACATCAATAAATACACGTGCTCTCAATACTAGTTTTATTCTTTTCAGAAATTTTCGCTTGGATTTTTGGTTCCAGCGTCGTCAGCTTTCATTACTTATAACTGTGGCATCACTACATTAGCTTCCTTTTTATTATTTATTTATTTAATTTAGTTGACTTCTTTTTTGGCTGCATAAGTACGAAAAGTACGGTGTCCAGAGATGAGTTTTTAAAAATTGACCATTGTCAAGATTCATACCAACTTTTTTTGTCCAAATTCGTGACATTGTACTTTAGTTGCTTCTGTAACTTTTCTATCAAACTGGTTTGGTTCTATTTTGAGGGTTTTAGCATCTTCCTTTTTATGTTTAACGGAAAATTTTTGTTGTGGTGAGCAATTGCAGATTGGCCGTGGTTATTGTCTTTGGCATGTTTTTGATGTTGTTTTATTTTGTTAGATATTTTGATTTTTGTTTCCCCGATATATTTCCCCGATATCTTAGTTTTGGATATAAGATTGGGATCCATGGTAATGATATAGTAGGAAGAGCAATTTTGTTTTCAAGTAGCTTGCTAGTATTTTGATTGGACATTGTTCGTTTTTGTTTTATTTCTCTGGTTAATTTTTGTAGATTTCTTTTATCGTATCCATTTTCTGTGAAGACGTTTATTAGAAAATAATTTCGCTCTCAATGAATTTTTCAGTGCAAGTTGATAATGCTCTATGTATGAATCCTTTGAAGATTCCTTCTAAGATTCGTGGATCTTGGTTTGAATTCGGTTTCATCTGAATGTTTGTTAGTTGCTTCCTTCCTGTATACAGTGAAATTGTATTTACCTGTTATAATGGCATAATTGTTATTTCTGATGATTTTAGCATTTGAAACATTTTTTAAGTTTAACCTCTCAATGGGTCAGATTTATTGTTCCCAAGCCTCTAAACCGGTCAAATATAATTTTGTATATCCATATAATATATTTTAATTACATTGACTCTCTCTAATTCGAATCTCGAGGGGGAAAAATCTGTTTTAATTAAAGTGAGATTTGAATTATAGAAAGTCTCTCTAATTCTTTGAACTTGAAGAATAAAAGTTCGAATTAGGGAGGGAAATTCAGATTTCAGAACAGAGAAAAAAATTGGTCTGACTTGGGAATTAAGAATCAATGTACTTTTTCTTGGTCTTTTTATGTTTCTTAAGTATTAGCATAGTACTGACAGTTGAAGAAATCTTCAATAGTTGTCTGTTTCTTATTAGAAAGACTATCCAAATCGAAAGCATGATTTACATCCTTGAGAGCTTTCATCAGATCGTCACCAAAGTTTGAACTGGCTGCAGTCTTCAAGAATGGTAATGGCATCAATTATTGAAAGCTGGCTTTTTCAAACATTTGGTTGCTTCGTCGTCAGAATATTCTTCATCATAGGCATCATCAACACATCCACTAACTTCGGCGATAATGTCTACATCAGATATGGTACCAGTTAAGGAGATCTCAAAATTAATATCAACTAGCTCTTCGACTGTCACATCAAGATCATCTTTCAAATTCGTTATGACGTCTTCTTCAACATCCAAATTAGCTAATGGATGATCATCATTTAAAGCCCTTTCCATTGACACTTCTCAAACCCCTGACTTTTTGAAAGAATTTGTGCATGTCCAATTTGGAAACTTTTGTATACATGAACACGGTAGTTAAAATTGGCTACCTTTCTCCAAGGCAGTAATTTTTTTTTTTAAATGCAAGGGAACGATGTTTTACTTTGAGAGCTCGGATTATACCTAGATCCATAGGCTGTGTAACTGACGTTGTATTAGGAGGAAAGAAGATCAGTTTCACCTGGGTTATCTATGATTTTCCTCTTATTGACACCAAAATTTTGGTTGAGCTCTTTAACCTACTCTTTAAAAAACTTGGACGACATCCAACTTTTTGGTTGAGCTCAGTAATGTCAAATAGTACTTTTAAAACCTTTAAACATTTTGGATTTTTAAATTTCCTGATGACTAGTCTTTCGCTTTTTGCATTCTCTGCAGCCATTCCCATCAAACGAACCTTGCTATTCTTACTTCCACTGCACTTGTCTTTCTTGAAATGAAAATTTTTGTTTGGGTAAACTATTTTTAAATGGGTATCTGGAAAGAATTGTTGGTAGTGTGGTTTCAAGCCATGGAGACGTCATTTCTTCAGTAATCAACTTGCCTCGCCCAATATAGTTTTAAACGATATAACATACAGAAAAAGAGAAAATTGAGAATTTAAAACGTGTAGCACAAGCCTTATCCCCCTTTTTTGATTTGAGTTGCATTTTTTTTCTCTTAAAAATTCTGAAAACATAGCCAATGTAAGGCAATCGAAAGTCATGAATAAAAACGATGGATTAGGGATGAAGGTATCGTCATTTGATCTTCACAGCAGACAGCAAAAGAAAAATACATAAAATTCTCAAACAAAGTCTTCCTTAGTTGCTGTACTGGTTATACAGTAATTATTTTTTATAAAGAATTAAAACTTCTGAATTGCCTCAAAAGTTTTTAGCAAAATAATGAAAATTGCCCCCAAGAATTGTTTGGTAATTATTTTGTTGGTAATTTCATTTTTCCCACTGGCCTTTTGATTTGGTTTTTGGTGCCCAAATTCACTTTGATTTGCTCACGTTCTACATGTGTTGAATTTCTTATAAAAATTTTTGTGTTGATAGTTATATATTCAGATTTGGTTTAAAGTGTAAGAAATGGAAAAAGCAAACACCGCTTGTTTAAATTTGGTTTTGGTACTTTCCCATATTTCCCCCACCAACAATAGATTTTAAAATATTTACTTCATAATGAAAACTTTTTCTCCGTCAGCTTGTGTTATATTTTTGCTTCATAAAGTCAATAGAGTTATAAATAAATGACGTATTTTTTGAAAAACTGGATCGAAATCAGATTATTTTTGGTCTATGAAATTAATTGATATAATGACAGCATAATCGAGATACATTAGCTATTTACATTAAAATTTTTCACAATAACTAAATTAAAAATAACCATTTTTTTGCTGTTCTATCGTTTTTACTTTGTTAGTAATTTATCTAATAAGAACTAGGTGCTTTTTAAAATAAAATATGTCGTGATACAAATAAATGGTGGGGGAAAAGTTTCTTTAGTGGAGTGGTAGGGTAAATATGAGAAAGTGCCTTGGTTTTTCCCAAGTTTGTTGTATATGTTTTCAATATTCATCTCTTTGAATTTCCCCTGGAAATTGTTTATTATTTGAAAGGGGGATCACCATTTGAGAATAGCTTTATTGACTTGATCATAGGTATTAATTTTCAACCTTTTGATTGTAGCACTCCCTATTTGAAAAGCCTCGAAATCTTTATTTTTACTCCTTTTTTCCCCAAGTCGAAAGGGTATTAGCTGGAACACCAAATGGTTTTTTGCAACTTTTTAATTTGATTTAACTTTCCAGTTTCAACAGGTTTTTATATTTTTATATTTATTTTATATTTATATTTTTATATGTTGTTACCAACTTTTGTTCTTTGTGCAGTCTTTTTACCATTTTTCAATTGAACAGTTCGTGAAATGTTAAGAAGACAGATTCAAAATGTGTTTTTGCAAACATTCGAAAAGAAAATAAAATGACAAATTAAAAATTCAAATTCAGCATTTTTCTGTATTTAATTTAGGTTTGGTGTGATATTGAATTAAAGATTATATAAATAAATTAATGTTTCAAACATTTTTTTTTTTTTTTTAAATTAGAAAATTTTGTAGAAATAACTTTTGCGATTGATCGAATTTTAAGCATTTTTGTGGAACAAATTTTTGCGATTTTGTCAAAAATCGCAAAAATTCATGTTGCAATAATTATTACCTTCAAAAAAATAATGCCCTTTTGTGGAACAAAAAGGTAGTTTATACGTCATCAAATAAAATTATAAAATCTTGAGAATTTTGCTGTAGGGACCTGAAAACTTGTTCAAATTATAGAGGTTTTTGAATTACAGAAATTCGATTACAGATAGTAAACCATAAGAGTTTATTCTTTTAAAGTCATGTCTTGTTGTTGTATCTTAGTAATGAAATATTTTACATTTACATATTTGCGAGCTATTATTTGCATAGTTTTCCTCTCTTGGCCATTTTTAACATGTTAACTAGAAATCTCTTTCAAGGTGTGCTGGTGAACAAATTTTTATTGCTCGAGAAATAAAGCCTTTAAGTACTCCAGTTATCAGATTAGGGTTTGTGTACAAATTTTATTTTATTTTAATATTCGTTGTAGCATTCTTTTAGTGTAATTTGAAGTATTTATTATCGCTATGTCCAGGACTTTTAACTCCTTCTTTTCATTTTAAATTTATTTATGTTTTCAAGGTTGTTGAATCAAGCATGAGTATCATCAACATATCTTTTATAGTTCTTAAGCAAGTATAAGTTTACCCTTGCTATATGATAATGTAAAAGTAATCTTCACGAGCTCACATAAATCGATTCTTTGGAAAAATAAAACTAAATTGCTCCCAAATAGTCTTCCCAGAGTCTATGAACTAACGTGTACGTGTGGGGGAATTTATGTAGGTGAAACAACGAAAATAATACTTTTCCGTAGTATTGAACACCAGCAAGAAAGCATTAAGGGTGACTGAGAAAAATCAGGAGCTGCTGGACATTGTAAGAATTGCTATGGCATTTTCAACTGGTTTAATCCGAAAACAAAAAAGAATATCATAGCAGAACGATGGAAGAATCTTTAGAGATCAACTATGCACTTACATTTCAAAAAATTATTGGAAAACCAGTGTTAGTCAATCGAGATAACTTTCTTAAGGAATTTTTATGGTGACTTTAAATCTGTTCGAATTATACGGGATTCGAATTGGTCAAATTTATGACTTTTTATTAGTTTAAATTCTTGGAATCTGTTGAATATTTACATTAATTTTTAAATAGATTTTTTTCTAGAACTTAACAGATGAAGAGAAAAAGTGCAGGCAAGAGCAGTTGTTTCAAGCAAGAAAATTGAAACGAGATAGAAAGCCAAAACGGTTGCGCGCACACAACGAAAATGAAAACGAGAAGAAAGGTAGTCTAAATGCTTTATATGGTTTCAAATTATATTTTTTTTATCAACATATCAATTAAATACTTTCTTATACCGAATATCAAGCATATAGAGTAATTTAGTCTGGTTTTTGACCCTTAAATTGCCGACAGGGTTTAATGAAATCGCCCTTATTCTTCAATCTGTCCGTTTGTACAGTTCTCTTCCTTCATAACCGCTTCTTTTTTCTGTCTGAAATTTTGCATTAAGTCAAAGTTATACCGTAAAAAAAACTAGTGGCATTATAGATTTTTTTAAAAAATGATACTGAACCTGAATATGAAATTGAGGGAATGTTTTGACTTTTACTTCAATTCCACTGAAATCATTAATTATTTATGAAACATCAATCCTGTGAAAGCTTCAAAACTTTGGATATAACATCTTTGTTATTTATACATATTTTGCTGCATATTAAATTGTTTTTAATATTCTTAAAATGTTAAAACATAGCACTATAAGGTGGTTATTAACAGCCAGAAATTTAAAATGTCATGTCATTTGTAATAGCAGCTGTGGGATTGTTAAAAAAGAAAAAAATTTAAGTTATTGCCTTAAAATAATCTTAACCCCTTAACAGATATTTCCGTTCCGTACGATCGATGGCCTCACTGGTAGTGACGGATATTTTCGTTTTCAGATTGACAAAAAAAAAAAAAGAAAGGATATTTTACTTCTAAAACATTGAGAAAGTTGAATTCTATCTACTTATTGTAATTTTTACTTATTTAAAAAAAAAAACCTGCCAAATTACATACCGACATGAAAAATTAATTTGACTGTTAAGGGGTTTTTTTTAACTTTTTTTTTGTTTATAGCGCTTTTGTATATTTTTTGGAATTATTTCGGTTGATCTTTTATGTAAGTTTTAAAAAAACCTAGACTGTGAGCATATGTTTAGGCCTTGCAGTTAAACAAAGGACAAATTATTGTATGAAATTTGTGTTTAATTAAGCGCATTGTTTGATAATTATTTTCCTCATAAATTATGCAATGTAGAAAACTTTAGATATATTAGAATTATTTTAATGATATATATATGCGGCTCTCATCCGCAGGTCTTTTTAAAATTTCATTATAGCTCTATTGTTTTTCTTTTCATCACCAATTCTTAAATTTAAAGTTACTGCCCATTTCTTAGAAACTTGATTTAATTATTTACAAAGTACAGAAGAAATGAGCTGCAAACTATATTACAAAGGTTTAAAGTATTACGAAAACAAAAGAACGTTGTTTAATGAGCCAGAAAGATTATTTAGTTATGGATTTTAAACATGAAACATGTAACTAATGTTACATGGTTTTTTTTCCACATTTTGAATTAATTTATAAAGGATGTAGAATATGAAAAAAAAATAAAACAGAATTTTTTCTTAATTTTGAAAATTAATTCTGTTAATTTTGGTGCTCATACTCTTAGTGCCCAAAGACAGTACTCGACTTAAAAAACAACTTAAATTGTGAAAGTAAATTAATTTTAATTTCAAAATAAAGAAGAAAATTTTTCCTTTTTTCACTCTCAAAAAGGAAAAATTTTTCAACTCAAGTTGTCACTTTTGCACAAATTTATGCTGAATTCTTTACTTCTTGCTTTTTTGTGAACTTCTAAGCCTAATCCAACTTTTAATGATGTTTCATTTATATCACTCTACCATTCGCAACTGCTGGGTTATACATAACTTAACGTTTGGGTTTTAACCTTAACACTGCGTTTTCTACAGACATTCATACAGACTTCCTGCGTACATTTTCAATAATTTTACTCGGTTCAAAGATTATACATTTTATCAAAGCTGCCAATAGCGGAGGAGGCTCATTTGAAACTCTTCAAATGAGCCTTCAAATTTATTTATTTTTCAAAATATCATGGAAAGGGCTCTTTTTTTTTTTTTTTTTTTTTTTTTTTTTAATTATTTGAAAGCCCTAGATCATACTTTTAAAAAAAAAGAGGCTTTAAATTTTTCTTGACTGAAAAAAAAAAAAAAAAACCGAAAAATTTTATAATCAAATTGTTTAAACGTACTTAGATTTTTATAAAATGGTTGTATTTACTTCAAATTTTGTAGGATTATACCTTTTTGATCGGTGGACCAGACGTCAAAAACTTTCTTGTGACGTCATAAAAACTGACTAATTTTTGAAATTTTTGATGAAATCGATGCACATGATTGATCCCTTAAAGTATTAGCCCAAGCCTTTATATTAATTTTTCTTTTCTTATTTTCAAAATTCTGAATTTAAATCAAAATAGAATATACTGCGGTTAATACCCTTAGAGATTACAACAAATCAGCAAAAAGAACAAAAAGATATACAAGCCAATAAACAAATAAACTCAAAAAAATATTACAAATGCTAGTCACAAATATGTTTTAAATAATTTTTTTTAATGTTTAGTTTGCCAACTCAGCCATATTATATTGAGAAATTATCATGTCATGAGTTTAAATAATACATTACGGCTATGTTTTGGGAGCCAAACTATTCCCGTCTTTAGCAAATTTTACAATGGATCAGGAACTTTATAAACTTTTTATTATATTTAAACACATGAAAAGATAATTTCTTTCTCAATATAAGTTTTAAATGCTGCTCACAAACTGGTTTGGTACCTTTTTGATACCTGTTTTGAGCTTGTTTTTCTTCTCTTTTTTTGGCCAAGCCCATGAATTTCTGACAAGCAGATGTCACACTTAGGTTTTTCACCATGTTGCAAAAACATGTTGGGGTTTGCTGGTGTCGATAACAAGAATTAACGAGATCTTTGATAAAAAACTTGACTGGAGTCCAGTTATTGGTTTAGCTTCAATGTGAGGTCTGACAAAATGCATCACATGATCCCAACCAATATCAAAAGAGTTTAGCTTGTGTGAATTAATTTTATGCTTGAGCGCATAAGTTGTGGGGGGTGGGGGGCTGCATCTGATGGTATTCAATATGTAGAAGTACACCATCGTCCACTTTTTGGAGTTTTTGCAAGAGTACTTGGAAATCTTCTAAACTACAATATCTCTTCCTATTTTAATAAAGTTGTACAATTTGATAATTTCAGGTTTCAACTTTCCACCATCCTAGGTGATTCCTAGGAGCAGTTGCATGGTTGACAGCACCAAGAAATTCTTTTTCCCCTTGGATTTTGTGGTCTATGTGCATATTGACAAATCACCGTCATCCATTTCCCAATGCAGGGTACTTTTAAGCTCTTTACCAACTACCTTCAACATATTTGGCAACCCAATGCGTGATGGCAGTATTGTGTCGAAGCATGTGATATCTTTCTACTTATTAACCAGTACTTGGTGAAAACAGAATTTATATTGAGTGCATAGCAAGGCCAAAAAAAGAAGTCCACTGGCATAAAGAAGACCAATAAATATATATATATTACTCTCAAATCCTTGTTTTTGAGATACGTACACTTGTCAGACAATAGCTTTTTTTTTTTTCAAGAGGTGTCTATGACATAGTTAATTCTAAAATTTATTTTTCAATAATTAATTCTATCATTGTTGTGGAAATAAAACTTTGAAAGCATCGGTGATTAATTCCAAATAGGTTGCCCATGGAAGAAGTGATGAATGAATTTGCAGAACAACATCACAGGAATGCTGGAGATCAACATTTGAAGGTTTTTTTGTTGGTCCACTGAATTGTTTGGGTTTTTAGATTCTTTTTAGGTTCAAGATAACCGACCGATACCTTTTTGTCTGCTATGGAATCAGGCATCCCAAAGTCTTGGATGTTGCAACAAGACAGGCCAAAAGGTTTATTAAGGAAAGTGACCAGTCGCTTGCATGTAAGAACCTTATGGGGCAATCTGGCTTGGGTGTCATCTTCATCACTGCTGTCAGAACTACTGTCTGAAAAAAACCATCGGTATTTAAGTCATTTTCATCATAGAGCTCATTCAAATCATTGGATTTAAATTCATCATTGGAGTTCAGACCTTCATCATCATCGCCGCTAACAAAATTCAAGATGTTTGTTTAACATAGTCGTTTGAGAGTTTTCCTTTAGACATTATTTCTGTAAATATTTATTTATTTTTGTAATTATTTAGTTCTAAAAAGAGAAAAAACATTAACATGTTCAGAAAGTACAATAAATAATGAAATTAATGATTTCCAAATACATTTGAATTTTGATACTTTGAATTTACATAAAATTTACGCTAACTTTTGTAATCGCACAAGTCAAAATGATGATGAATGAGCTTATGATGTAACAAAATGATAACCAAATTTTGCTCCTAAAATGTAGTGAGATTCAATAATAACGTAGAGTTACTAGCTATATTGCGACACCAAAAAAACAAATGTGGCACAGTAGCCATCAACAAAGCCACCATTATGAAGAAAAAAAATCTCTCTTAGTGAAAATCAAAATAGTACCATTGTTTGAGATATAATATTTGAGGAAAAGTAAAAAAAAATCGGCTTTATTGGAATAGCGGTTTAGATACAGTGATTAAAAAGCCATTAGGAGCAACCCCCAACCCCAGACTATCGGAATTGATAGGTCTTCTTGACAACCTTGTTGCAAAAGAAGTACCTTGAATTAAAGCTTCTTGATAGCTTGCAAGTGTTTATTCTAGTTTTTTTTTTATTGCCAAAGTCGCTATTACAGTTTTTATGGTAAGAACAGAGCTCTCTGTTATACCTTTAACTGTGATGCTTGTTATACGATTAACGAATTATTTTACTGATGTATCACCACATGTATTACGCTTTTTGCTTATGACTTTTTTGGTGCTACTCGGATTCTTAATAATAAATTTTGATGGTTGAGTTTGAAAAATGATGCAAAAATTATAATTTATATCCATTTTCAGCTTTTTCGATGGTGATAAGGCGGTTTCCACTCTAAACACAATAACAAAACATTTTCAAAAAATATTTACAAGAGATAATTACTACCTCATTATTTTGAAATAAAAACTTAGCTGACAAAAACCAACTCAAATCAATATTACATCCGTTCTGTGCCACTTGAAAATGAGGTATCCCAAGTTAATAAAAGATATTTCCAATATGAATTTTACCAATATCCTGTAGTTAAATTCCATATTTATTTACATAAATAACACACAATACCGTCAACCAAAAACCGGTATTATAGCGGGATTACATTTTCCATAAAATGTATTTTATATTCAAATAGACTTCTGGCACTATAAGTTATACATTTATATTACAAATATATCTTTGGTAACAGAATAATAGCTTTTTACATTCTTTACTGTATAATCAAAAATTATTTTCTACAAAGATTATGGCTGCATATTATCGTTATAATATCATAATATCATCACAAAACGACTTTGTTTACATCTGGTCTGTAAATTAGACCAGGAAAATCAGAAGAAAAATTAGATTAATTTTTTTCCAAAATTTCACTAAAATGTTACAGAAAAAAAGACAAAAGATGCTTGTAATAAAAAATGCACACAAAGTTACAACAAACTGCTCTAGGATTAACTAATCCTGCTGAGCCATCCTGTCAATCCAATCAATCAACGAACTGGAAATAAATATATTAATATAACTACATATCAGAATTATAAAAGCGGCCGTCAGGTGTTACAAGATCGTTTTTGTAGAAAAAGCACATTTTTAGGGTAAAACAACTGCTTATGTAAATAATTTATTATAGATTTTATTACTCGATAGAAACTTATGAATAATGTAGTTAAATTGAAAAATGTACCAAATGGTTTTCGAAAATATATAATAGCGACTTTTTGAAGTTAAACTCACTTGCGCTACTCCCTGCCCTAATATTATCATCCTGCCTGACTATAATACTTTTTTTAATTTCGTATTTCTTTTAAGGAGCTGGTTCTAAACGTGCAAAAATTATTCCGTCTAAAAAGACATTTGATCGTGAACTGACAGATACGAATAAAAAAAGTTTGCAGGTTTTGCGCTCGAATACTGTCGTTTCTAAGAAGAAGTCTGGTGCTGGTTTCAAGTCAAAAAAAAGGTTAGTAAAGATATGTATTTTAATCTCATTTTCAAAAAAAAGTCTTGATGACTACGTTTTATAGCCACCTATAAGATCTCACTGATTTTGTCAAACTCATTATGTGAAAATAATGTATTCACTCAATCACGAAAGCCACAGTAACTAGTCAAGTGCAAAATATTTTGGACTTCCGAAGGGAAAAAAGGTCCTATTAGGTTACATCCGAATGTCCGTTCGTCCGAATTTTTTTCCGCAAAACCGCTTCAAGAATATTTCAACAGGATGATATACGGTTATATGTAGGGTGGTGTGTGAGAGCCAAACTTAAAAAAATCTGCTTTTAGCTAAATGGCCAAAAAATTTCCTTAGGATATTATCAAAAAATTGGCTCTAACAATTCTTGTGTTGGGAAAATTCTCATTCTCAGCTGATGGCCCAAACCACTCTCGACCAGTCAGAATGCTTAACTTTGCAAAAGTTGATATCTCCAGAGCAAGTTGAGCGTTTCTAATTTTTGTGCAATGATGTTTTACCATTAAATAAACACAGTAATAGTCGTATGGCTATTTCGCCCGTAGTCATATCTTAAATTGTATTTAAGGATTTTTCTAATTTTTTGCGTGATTTTAGTGGGTTGATTCACAACTTTTAGCTTAAAATGCTCTCGATCAATAAGGTTGCTCGATTTTTCAAAAACTAATAATTCTAGAATGGCTGATCGTTTTTGATGATCTTTTGAATGATAATGTATATACCCGATTTTAGCAATTTTCAATCCGAAAACAATGTTTTTGAATTTCTCTCAGAAAATGATCATTAAATGTATAATTATAAATTGTTAGTAGAATGTCCAGAGACCTTGTATCGAAACAGCCCAAATTGGAGTTAAAGTTATATTTAGATTCTTAAATCATTAAAAACTTAATTAATTTTTTTTTTTTTTTTTAATATCACATGGTGAGATAGACATATTGAGTGCACCTTTACAACCATTATCACCTGTTGAAATGTTTTCTTCAGTGGTTTGGGTCCAAGATGTCTCCGAATTAAAACTTCCGTAGTCTGTGTCAATTTAATTAGCTGTATCTTTTGAAGGCAGTATTAAGATTTGCATGTACTTTGTGAAATTAAGCGCTGGTTTAAACCTTCTTTCCTTTTTAATCTCTATGTGTTCTCAGTAAATAGATGCCATGGCCCATTAGGTTTAACAAAACACAAGCTGATTCTTCTTTTGCTTTCATGATATCAATATAAGAATGATTTTATGAACATAGTTCAGCTATTCAATTTTTTTTACTCCTGACGCACAAAGTGATATTTCTTGTTGTTATTTTTTTTCTCAAAATTTAAAAATCAGTTCCATTTCTGTTTCTCAACTGTCTCCTCCACATTACAATGCGCTTGTTTTGAGCAATTTTTTCTCAGATAATTTCAAACATCAAATAAAGTTTCATTCATTTAAAAAAATTTTTTAAATTTGTCGGTGGATTATGTTCAAAAATCAATATTTAATTTTCTTAGCGAAATTTTTTTACGGTAGAAAATTTACAAGTGCTGTGTAGTTTGATTAGAATTATTTTAACCATGGTTTTCGTTTTCTGTAAAGCCCCGTTAAGAGTTTATTTAAACATTGAACAAATTCCTAATCTAATCCTAGTCAAAAATAATCAAAAAAATTTTTAATCCTGTGAATCCAGCAACCATTTTTTTTTTTTTTTTTTTTTTTGTGACATTTCAACTCGCGCTAATTTTCATGTAAATATTTATTTCACAGTTATTTTTTCCATAAGAAATTCTGTTTGATAATGGTGAAAACTTTGTTATTTTCTTAAGGTCGTTTTTTTTTTTTTTTTTTTTTTTTCAAATTCGAAGTTTATATTTTGTCAGTAAGTCATCTATTTTTATTAAAATAAGATTCGAAAAATCCTGACGCCAAAACTTGTGGTAGATATACGTCAAAAAATAATACTGATAAGCTTTAATAATTTCCTTTATTCTGCTTTATTCTTTAGGTATAAAAGAAAGTGAAATAATACCAATAAACTCGAATTTGCTTCTAGCTGATCCTACGGAGCTAATAAGAACTACGATTGAATAAGACGACTATGTTGACCAGGGGTAAAAAAAAAAAAAAGCGCTTTTCCGTAATGCTATCATCATTTATCTCTGCAATGTAATCATCATGATCTCTGAATTGTATCTGCTATCTCTGCAATGTAAACATAGTTGTCTCTGCAATATGGTTATCGTTATCTCTGTAATGAATTCGTGACTATCGCTCCAATGAAATCATTATTTTTGCAATAAATTATTCACATCTGTAACGGTTAAAGCAGAATTTAAAACGTGTTGAAAACGTAATTTTGATTTTTCCTAAAATTTTATATAATTTATATTCTATATGACTAATTTCAGACTTTATGACTTAACACCCTTAAGAAAAAGTCACCTATGGTCGCCATCAGTTTTTAAAACTTGAGTTTCTAATATGGGATCGTGACTTCAAAGGCGTAAGAGTACAAAGCATTAAATTAATAAAATTTTTTATTGAAAAAAGTTTTATAAATATAACAACTACAAAATTATGTGAATTAAAATCAACTAAGTATAATAACACATTCTTTTGATAACATACCCTTGTGAACATATCTTTTGCATTGCCTTGAGGGATGATATCTTTAAAAAATCCTACAAAGTATCTTGGACTTGGAAGAAAACATTTTACTCTTCCGCACGTGAAAACACAAATAAGGCTTTCGAATGCATAAAAAATTTATTAGTTTATGTACTGTTACAGCAGTTCTTTAATAACTTTAATGAAAAGAAAAGTTTGTTAGCTATGACATTATATCAATTTTTATTTTCATATTTCATCCTAATGCAATTATTTAAGTAATTAGTGATGTGAGATGTTTTTATGCTTTTATGGTTGCATGTTAATTGATTTCCTTTAACTATAAATTTTTTCTTTGGTCGTTTGGGTGCTGTAGACCCAATTTATATGACTTTTCAAAATTTCTAAAAATTCCTAGCCATTTACCTGCACACAAGTGATTTACTTTAGCAAAAAGCTAAGTTGATAAATAGTTACACTGAGAAAAAAACTTTTTGCATCATTATTTACTTGGATAAGTTTTTTTTTCCAGACAAATCGTTCACTGGGTAAATTGGTTTTACAATAGGTTCTACTAAATAGCATTCACCTTCATAATAAACCGGAATAAAATTACTTCTTAACGTATTCATGACATATTTTTGCTGGCTATAACATCCTCTAGCATTAATTTAAAAAAAATCTCATTGTTATTAATTAATGTCCTACTTCCGCGTAAACATAAACATATTGAGTTCATTAATGAAAAACTTATTTTTCGGCGGATCCAAGATGCTATGATAGAGTGATTTTGTCCACGTTTTTCAGCTAACTTCAGACAGTCTTGAATAAAGCTTACGGCATTCACGTCCCAAACCACCTGACATTACGAGAGGAGTGAAGCAGTCATGTTCAACTTTTAGTATACGTTTATTGTAGTGTTTCTTTTTTTCTTGTTTACTTCGTAAAGCTTTGGTAACTCCAAATTACTGTAACGTTTGGCAATTGGGCTGAAAACCCTTATAAAAAAATGCGATTTGACCAGTAGTTCAGACACCACGTGCACGTACGTCAGTTTTTTAAAAGGGTAAGTTAAATTCGAACATCATGAAAGACTTCTTTGAGGAGAGTTGCTGTTGTAGTTTTAATGGAGTTGTGGCGTATAGATACAAAATCACATTTTTTTTGCAAGAAAGCATGTTCAATAGTAAATTTACTGCCACACTCACAATTTTTAGGAAGGCGTGATAATTCCCATGTTATAAAGTAAATCCAGAACATTTGCTTGTGAAGTACATATCCTTCTTTAATTGGCAGTGTTGTTAGCCAACTTGATGCTCCAGTTTTTTGATTAATTTTATTTAGTTGTTTTTTTGTGATGGGTTTTTGTTTGTATTTATTCTGTTTATCAAATTTGTTTTTCATTTTACTCATTTCTTCAACAGGAACATATATACAATGATTCGCGTTTGAATAACACTTAGATGCTTCAGGATCCTAATCAAGCAACTAAGCTTGTTATTGGCTTGCAAATACAAATTTCAATTATGAGTTGAAAGTTCCACTTATAATCAGTATTGATTCCAAGCAGAACTCTGTTTTTTCCATCAATCTTATTATTAAATATACCAACACTACTTGGAGCATTTTTTGCTCCAAGAACAATTATTTGGAACTTTGCAGGATTAGCAGCCATTGAGTTAAAATAGAACCATTGTTGTAAACTGGCGAAGTCGCTTTTAAGTTGATAAAGAGCTTTCTGATGAAGCATTAGTGAAATGTGGTGTCCTTCAGGGGTCAATTTTAGGACCTCTTTTGTTTTTGCTGTATGTGAACGAC
>JAUZNK010054106.1:0-15604 GCA_035046665.1 Euphysa ruthae
TACTAACTACCAGCACTGCGGAGAAGTATAAGCGTTAACTCAGCACACTTGTTTTTTATGAAACATCCTTGCATCTGTTTACATGAAAAAGTTTTTTTGGCAGGGTGTTTTATAAAAATAAAATTTTCTTAATGTTAACCAAAACAATTTTTTAAAGTAATTATTAATGCTTGATTACTTAAATTTTATATAAATTTTTAGGTAAGAAGTTAAATGGAAATTAACTTTTTATTTATGTGATTCTTTTTAAAGGTATCTTTTATTTTACGCCCGTTTTACATAATATGAATAGAAGCAGATAGCGTGTAATTTTTTTGATTGCGAACAATAAAAGTACAACACGTGAAGCTAAAAAGCAACTTCGATTGGTTAAAAGTTATCAGGTGATCTTATTTGTTTAGAGAATAAATTTTTTTCTGTATCTGTTGACAATTTTATTCTATTCAAGTGAAGAGAAGTGGTAGGTTTTTGTTGTAGCTAAGCGAAAAGCGGTTTTAGCTGGCATAAAATTGGAAAAACCAAAAAAATAGCAAAAGTTATAAAACCAGATGTTTAACGACGGCGTTAATATGTCTGTAAGAAACATGAGACAAAATAGGAGACCTAGATCACGTTCTGGGAGAATGGATGGGAAATTGGAAGGCAGGGCTAGTCCAACATCTCGTTTGTTAGGGAGAGATTCGCCTGCATCAAATTTTAGGCTTTATATTAATGGCGATAGATCTTCAGAAAATAGCTCACCGATATCCATTCCGTCTAGTCGAAGTTCTCCAGTTGATTCAGATGATGAAAGAAAGTCACCTTATGCTGGAGCCAAATTTAATAGCCCTCCAGCAGCTTGTGTTTTGCCAATGCCGCCTTCAAGTTGGCTAATATCTTCTCAATTAGAGCAAGTAGCACTCCACGCAATGTCTTCTCATTTGCGTCAAATCCTTAAAGTCACAACTTGATCTGGTATGACAGATTTAGTACACAATTCCGACGTATTCCGAGTTGTTATTTTGTTCATATGTTTTAACGGTCTACGTAGTTTTTGTTCTAAAAAGCAGTGCTTTATTTTACTGCGTTTGTATATAGCTTACGGTATTAAACTTATTCTTAAAATTGAAAGTTTACTAAACAAGAAAATCATATGCATCTCCCAGTAATGTATACTTTTAGTGGTATATTTGCAGTGCAAATTGCACACCACACAGGATTTGTGATTGATTTTCTTGTTTACTTTTTATGTCATTGATTTTTATTTTTGGGGTAAATTTATCTCAAATAAGAAGTTTGAGCTTTTTTATTATAATTATATTCTTTTTGTTTTGTTCCTAAAATTAATTTATCCTAAAAATAAAAATCCTGATAAATCAATTTTGTGTGTATACTGTATAAAAGAGGTTTAGATTTTTTCTTTTATATTTTTGGACAGACAGACATTTTATCTAGGAACAAATTACAGACTTACAGACAAACTTATGAAGGTTTATAGGTTCACACTGATATCTACACTATAAAATCAATCATGGAATGTTATTAAATCAAGATGTTTCATAGAAACAAATTTTGTTATAGGATCATGTAGTGTGAGCCCCGACCTCCAGATAAAATACATCAATTATTCGGGTAAAACATCAGTTTCAGATTAAAATTATAAAAAATGCACAATTTAAGATCTTTTCTTTTATCAAATTAGAACGATGAAATTTTTATTTTGCAATTTGAAAAAATAGTTTCTAATCTGTAAACACCTGACATGGAAAAAGAGTAGCTTTTGTTGAATTTTATATGTAAAATTAGGGTTTAATTTGGAGCAATTAGTTTTACCATTTCCAGGCCTCCATTTCAGTAAAGTGATTTCCACAATTCGCATCTTAAAATATCAATAAGTCTTAGATATGATATTAGGCTCGTTTTAAGGTTCCTAAGTTTGTTGTGCATGGTATAGACAAATCACAAAAAAAGACTTAAGTTTTCAATTTTCTTAATTAATGTAGTCAAGCAAGTGAAGCTACATATGCTTTTGACAGAATTAAGTACCATGATGAAGAGAAATATCCAAAAAGTTGCTGAATAGCATATTGACATGGCTTTATTTGATTAAACCATTTCCAGGAAAATTAATCAAGATCACTTAAATAAAGTTACTTAGGTGGGAATCATTGACAGTGAAAGAAGGATCCAAAATGGAACATAAATTTACTGAACAAGGTATATAGAAATTTTCTGGAAATTTTTAATGATGCTGTTTTAAAATTATTCTTCAAGATATGAGTATATTTATTGACAGTGCCTTATATAAAAACAGCGCTTTTGAGTATAATGCTTCAAACATGCATCATTTAGATACATTATCTGGATTTTCTAAAAATTATTGGTATGGGCCATTGTAGAGTGGCGAGTTAGAAATGTATAACTGTAAAGCTTTTATAGAATGTTGGAAAATGCTTAATAATTTTGATTTACTCGGAGTTCAAATGAAAAATTTATATAGTGAAACTAACCCAACTATGCAATGCTGTGAATATTAAAAAGTATTTGAATTATTTGTTGTATAAGTTACTAATTTAGCTTGTAGTTTAAATAATCTTCAGCATTTGCATAGGTTAGAATCTGTATATATATTTTTTTGTGTGGCTGAAAAAGCACAATTATGTTAGACCTTAGCGAGATAGTGTGACTATTCTGCAATGGTTTATGCTTCGAAGATTTTATTTCAAATATTTATCTAAATCTTAGGATATTTGTGTTTCAATTTTTTGCAGTAGCCATCTACATATGATTCTGGTGGAATATATTCTAAGTATTTTTAGAAAATTTTAAAACAAGCTGCATCATGTTTTTTAAAAGTTAAAATTTTAATGAGTTCTTGAGCAAAAACACATTTTTAAATCTAGGTGCAAAACACCAGTTTAGCACTTGCATTCTATCAAACAGAATTTTAAAATATTTTAAAGTGAATTTTTCTTCGTGGCCATCCATCCTGAAAATTTTATAAGCATATGAACTTTCGGTTTTTATGAAATAAAAATTTAGTAGGTAAAGTAACACAATTTTTTATAATAGTTTCTTAAAATTCTGTAAAATTTTGTTGAATGTTTTATTATACCAATGTTTCAGTCACTTTATTACTTAAATTTAAGTTTTACTATATTTTTTGACATTTTTATTCATGTCAATAATTTATGAATTTTAGCAACATAGATTTGTTTTTATACTGACGATTTTATATTTACGAGACAGCCCTGAAATTTTCTAACGTTAAATGGAAGCAAAATGAACAGTAAATGAGTTAATAGATAAATGGAAACAGACAATGTGTTTATAATACTATAATTGATGACGAGATTTTCTTTATTATACTCCAAATAATAGACTCATTCATGCATAGAATCACAAATAATGCTGTTATTGTTAACAGAATGTGCTGGCAAGATTGCTACAGAAAAAATGAGATATTTTACACTAAATTACACTCATTAAACATGTCAGAAGTCTGAAATGCTGCAGAACACTAGTTTCAATAATTAAAGTACAACTCAATGAAAAAAAAAGTTTCATGTGTTCAAGTAAAATTCAATGGAAGAAAATTTCAATTTACTACTGACAATTTTGACTTGGTCCTCTTTAGGACCTTCAATGTATTAAAAATATTATTTTGCATAAAAATTTTAAGTAATACTTCAAGATTTGACGAAGCTCAAGCATTCTCAAGGAATTGAAAAGGTATGTTTATTTATTTATTTTTTTTTGATTTTCCTGAAATTACCTCTGATATTAGAAAATATCATTTCTGAACATTTTCACTTCTAGCTATTTTTAAAATTTTGTCTGTATTTTAAATTAACCCTTGTGACGTGATATCGTTTCCAATCAAATGATGAGAAAGCAATATTGTAAGGGAATAGCTTCTTGAATTATTTGCTCTTCTATTACTTGGATATGATTGTGTGGAATGGTAACTATAACAAAATACTCTAATATGATTGGACAACACAAATCAGTTGCATAATTTATGTCATGCCTGTAGTTTCTTGAAATTACTGATTAAAAATTGATTTTTTTTCAAAACAAGTATGACAAACATGGCTCTGTATTTGTCCTTCTGGTAATGAAAAGAAGGAGTCATATGATACATAATGTTATGTAGAAAGCAGTTTCCACTAGAAGGAAAAGAAAAAAATCGAGGCCAAGAATTTTCTTATGCCACGAAGATCAATCAATTTATTGACAATTTGATAAAAAATTGATATGAGTTAGTGCCTATGGGTAATTCCTCATCAAATCACCCAGTCCATTGTACCATGGGTCTTCAGATTTCCTTTAAACTTGGTGTAATGATTACTCTAGCTTAATTGGATGCAAATATTTAGCGCATGATCATAACTGATTCCGATACGGTTTTAATTTTGACCTGGTTTCCACGACATTTTTACTTTTTGTTTTCCTTAACAAAATGAGAAATAATGTAGGAAAGAACAAGAAAATGGTGTATTTTAATGCATTTTTGGGTGTATAATGAAAATACAGCACTTAAAAAACTAAAAAAAAAATAAACTAAAAAAACCTTAATCTGATGTTGTGAAACTTTGGTGCTCTCTCTGTAGCTCAAAAATACTGCATAATCTGATGCCAGTATTTGGTCATGTTGGGGACGTTTCAAACTTTTTTTAACAGTTTCTTCTGTTTGGATATTCTTCCCAATATTCTGTCAAGTTCAACACCTATTCCGAGCAACTTCCCTTTTTCTTTCCGATTGTAGACTTTGAATTTGTTCAAAGGAGATACATGCTGACTTGATTTCCATTTTTTTTCTTGTTATTTCAAGTATGTTACAAAGTCATCATTAATTCATCTTGCCTTTGTTGACTTTCAGTGTGATCTTCCTCTTTTGCGAGTTTAGTTTGCACGATTTACATACTTTCTTCCCAGGAGCTATACAATACCTCTTTGATTGGATAGTACGTGATTCTTCTAATGAAATAAAAGCAAAACGAAATGCAAATTTAATAACTTTTAATAACAAAGTTCGTTAGTAAGTAAGAAATATCAATCTAACGTATAAAGCAAACTTTTTTTTCACTGGTTAAAAGGCCTAATCATTCAATGAAATGTTGGAACAAAGTTTTTATAGCTAAATGCTTTAGTTTTCTTTTTGATTTTTACTGATAAAATCTGAAAATTTGTTATAAAATTTTTCCAGAGAATGCATTGTAAGCATTTAAAAGTGTTTTGCTATGTTTTTATTTTCTTTCTTATCACTTTAAAGTATTTCAAACATTTATGTATATAGTTTACTAAAAATAATTTTTTTGGACTGAAGCCTTATTTTTGTTGGATTTTATGGTAATATTACTGTTTTTCATTGAAGAAGCAGAATTAAATTTAATAAGTTGAATCTCAAAAAATCACGTTTTTCTAAAAAAAATTTGTCAATTCTTATGATGATAAAAATATTGTATCTGTATTAGAAAATTGTTTTCTTTTCTACTAAAATTCATTATTATAAAGAATTTCTGATTTTGATTTGAAATTTTATTGGGCAGCAAGCCCCGAAACAGAATCCAAATAGTGCTGACACCTGGATTTTTAAAGAGATTCTTATTAACAAAATATCTCATAAACAATTTTTTTTGTCAAAATCTGCTTTGCAATATATTCAATTTGTTTTCAATGATTTAGTCAAAACTTTTTATTCTTTCAAAAATCTAGGTATACTAAAATATAACCACTTTAAATTTTTTTACCAACTTGGTACCCATATATTTGTATAGATAGAGAATTGTTACATAAATACCCTATATTTTCAAAACTGTAACATTAACAAAAAGCTGCCATTTTTGCAGCTTTTTAAATCAAAATGACAAAGAAGGCTTTGAAATTTCACAATAATTTAATCATCATTTCAAAAATCATTTTAGGATCCTTGGCAAAGGTCCGATTCATATCCTCTGGTCACGTGTCAAAAAGCCCTATTTTAGAGTGCTAAAGCATAATTATGGTCAATTTTTTTTTCCTTTTCAAAACAAATTTTTCTTAAAAACTATACAACATCTTTAAAGTGATCCCAATGTACTCTGTCATGTTCATCTCAAATGAAAGAGAATAAAAAATCATGAACAATGTTATTAATTTATTTGGAAAAGCTTTTTGGTTCTTTAAGATTTTGACATAATTTCTATATGGTAGTAGAATGGTCATATAAATTTTACCCTTAAATTTAAGGAATTATTGCTACATTATTAATATTTTTACATTTAAATTTTAAAATTTTAGAGTATAATTTGATACCGGAATTGGTAACAGCCTCACAAAGCTCTGATTCAAATTTTGAACGTTATAAAAATATAACCATAAATTTGAAAACGCGTTAGGGTCTGGAACTACTCATTCACATGATATTGTACAAAACCAAATATCAGAAATGGTTCAGTGATAACAACCATGTATGGTCATAGCAACTACTAATATGTCATATTTAACAAGATAGGGCTAATATTACACTATTTAAACTAGGGAGCCAAAAAAGCTTTTTCATCAAAATAAAAAGCACAATTTTTTTTTGTATTATTTTCTTTCATCTACTTGATACTAACTTGTCAAAGTACATCGGGTTCTCTTTCAAGCCACCTTTTGAAAAACTCTGTTTTTCGGTTCTGAACCCAAACTCTATCATTTATTGATGAGCCAATGATGTTTTTCTACATTATTCAAAAGCGTTTTGTTTTTTGATTTTGTGTGAAGCTAGAGAGAGGACCATAGAGTGCATTCTTTATTTGGACAACTATGCAATTTTATTCTCATGAATTTTTTTAATTTTTAAAATCTTTTTTTTTTTTTTGAAAACTTTATATGCAAATTACTATTCTCTCTTCAATTATTCAAATAAGGGGGCCATTCAAAAAGTGTGTTTGACCACCTCCTCCTCCCCTTTTGTACGCTTTTGAGGTACCTACCCACACCCCCACCAAGCGTGCATACTTTTCAAGTCATACTGCACCCTCCCCCACTCCTTAGAAACTTTAAAAATTGTTTTTTATGAAAATTTTGCACGTTTATTAGAAGAATTGCGTAAACACCTTTTTCATTCTGTTAGATTTCGCAAGATCACTAACACTTTCATATGTGCGAAAAACGACCAAGAAAAACGACTCAAGAAGTGATTATTTTAACTAAAGGATAAAATCATGTTAAGATAAAAAATACAGTTTACATTTGGGAAACTGTCAAAAACAATTTTGCAAATTTCATTCGTAGCATCAATTGAGTTATTCCATTGATATTTAATTGAATGCTTGCTAAAACATTTTGTTTTAAAAGCAGTAACGTTTAGTTTACCACTTAATGCATGGCGTGTAGTTTATTTATGAAAGCTTCGACATTCAGTCAAAAAATTTGTTATACATGAAGAAATTTTTTTTGCATAGAATCAAAAACAAACATAAGATTTTTCTGTATCAGAAAATTTAGTGAAAGCTAGTGAAGTATCAGGCAGATATTGTTGAAAATTTATAATTCTAAGGCATGATCTTTGTAATTAAGAGTATTTTATTTAGATGAGAATTATCATATTGACCCAAAATTTGACAGCAATAGTTTAAGTGAGAAGCAAATAAAGAAAAGTGCAGCGTTCTAAGAGTTTTTTTATCGACATAATGTCGAATTTTCGATAACATACTGCTTGCTCTATTTAACGTTTTGCTCAACTCTGCCATGTGAGTTATCCATGCTAGATGCTCATCAATAACAACACCAAGATAAGATATCTTATATGTGAGGAAGGAAGTAAATGTTTTCCGTTTAACTTTTTTTATAAATTTTTTTCTAAAGGTTTTTTTTTTTGGTCTTCTGAAAACAACATACTCGTATCTTTTATTTTGTCTCTTTAAAGATGGTTAATCTACTCCCATTACCAACATCTGTTCTTAAATTACTTTCAAAAGTTGTTTCTCCACTTCTTTCAAAACTCTTCAACTTTTCTTTCGTTACTGGAGTATTTCCTGATTCTTAAGATATCCTCAGTTTAGTCATACCTATATACAAAAAGGGCTCAAACTTGACTAATAATTACATGCCTATCTTGTTGTTATCAAACATCAGCAAGCTCATTGAAAAGTTACTTTAATACAGAGTCTTATAGTTTCCTTGATGTTTTTAATTGCCTAAGCAACTTACAATTTGGGTTGAGATTTAAACATTCTAATTGGTGAAGCTATCGATAATGACTCTTTTGAGGCGTGTTCATCGACCTATAAAAAGCTTTCGATACAGTGAACCATGATATTTTACTTAAAAAGTTAAATTGCTACAGCATAAGAGGAACTGCTAACAATTTTTTTTCATCTTATCTTCAAAATCGTAAACAGTTTGTTGCAATTAACGGGTTTAAATCTTTTCAAGCAAATGTAAAGTTTGGTGTTCCTCAAAGTTCTGTTCTTTGACCAATGTCATTCTTAATCTACATAAGTGATCTTTCTAACTCTATAAAAAACTCTATTGTGCATCATTTTGCAGATGATACTAATCTTAAACTACATCTTTGTGTGACTGGTTAAACAGTAATCGTGTTTCCTTAAACACCAATAAAACTGAATTTATTGTCTTCCATAATCCAAGTCAAACTGTTCATTATCTTCAAGTCAGGCTTTAAATTAATGGTAAACGACTCTGTCCATCGACATTTATTAAATACCTTGAGGTTTTTATTGGTGATCAATTTTCTTGGTGAAATCATGTGAGGAAAATTAGCAAAAAACTTACACGTGCAAACAGCATGCTTTCTAAAATCAGATATTGTGTGCCTTTGGGATGCCTTAGATCTAGTTATTTTCATTTATTTTCTTCTCACCTTACTTACTGTAGTCTCGTTTGGGGGCAAAATGGCAATCCTCATGTTAAACTTATTGAAATTTACAACGTATTGCTATAAGAAGTTATTATTCTCAAGAATCAGAATCATGTTATCTACATAATTCTCTTTTCGTGATAGTCCGTGGGTAAATGCAAATTCCGTATTCTAAATATATTCAAGTGATGAAAATTTGTAAAAACCTAGACTTGTGAGCATTATTACTTCTGTTGTTTTTGTGCTTCTAGTAATTTACAGACCAAAGTTAAAATGTAATTTAAAATTTTCGTTCGCTTGTCATGAAATAATAACTCTAAAAATTTGCAAGATATATATTAAAACCTATCATGCGATCTTGATTGAACTGTACTGTTCAATAATGTTTATTTTTACATCATCTATTTCAAAATGAATAGAAATACATGACATAAAAAAATATCATTATTCAAAGTCATTTTCTAAGTCACTGTTATCTGAACGAACATATGTCGAGTTGTCATTTTCACAACTATCACAAAACTACATGCACAAAAAAGACCAGTAATACACGGTGTCTTGCATTTACTCAGTTATAGCTTCTTTCTTAGGAAAGCTGGTCATGACTGGAACTAAACCTAAATCGACAGAATTTTCTCAACCATATTGGAGTGGATCAAGTATATCCATAATTGATTTGTGTGTAAAATTTTGCAGTAAAATCGCACTCAGTAAATGAGTGATAAACGAGTAGTGCAAAAGCTTATTCACTCTCAAGGGCTTCGTATGCATTTTTTATGTCAATTCACGTACATTATTTCCACGTCCTGTTCTTAACACTATTTGACTAGACAAACTAGGTTGGTAGTAGATCAGTAACAGAAAGACATCAGTATCAGATGAAGATACACCTCTTTAAACGGATCTTCTATATTAATGGTATGTAGTACTAACAGTGTCAGCTTCTTTATGGCTGTTCCGTAGCATATCTGGCGACTTGCTCGGAATATTAGTAAAGCAATGGCTGTGATAAACAATCGCATATTCAATGTTTAAAAAAACATCATTACACTAATCAAGTTTAGTTATTTGAATAAGGTAGTCCTGTAGTAAATATCCTAAAATCTTTATTATTAGTTCTTTTCTTTTCATATTTTCAAATATGAAAAAACTTTATAAATAGTAATGAATGAAAAAATACGATTTTTTTGGGCGGTGCAACCCAATTTTACGAAACGCCTCAATGAAAAAATTCAATCTTTCGATTGATTTATCTGCTTTGAGTTATTGCTCTAAACCCCTGCTTGACGAGTACTATTGCCGCAGATACATAGAGCAAGATTTCAAATGTCTTGATGAGTATTTTTCCTGGTTTTGGGGCTTTTTAAAGAGGGAAGTTATTGTTTCTAAGGTCGTTTCTAAGGAAATTTTTGAAAACCTTATATTTTTGAAACTCAAAATATAACAGTTTAGATTGATTTAAAAAAAAACAAACTTCACCTTCTTCTACATACATGGAAGTGTCTGAAATCATTTACTTGGAAATTTCTATTAATATAGAGCCACCTTAAGCTTTTTTGGATTGAATTTATGTTTAAATAAAAACACCAAATAAACCAAAGTTCACCACTGATAAAATTTACAAACAATTACTGATAGTAATTGTTTGTAAAGTTTTTAAAAGCAAAATGTATGAACTTAATTTATCTAAGTGAGCTGTAGATATTTTCCTAAATAATCTCCGAGATGTTTAATAAGTTAAGGTTTCGTCGTAATGTGTGATAAAGCAGCTTCTTCATTTGAACATTTTGTGTATTGGCATCGTCAGCTATCTTGTATCGGATCTGTACTCCTTGCGTTCGTTTACTTGTCAAATTTTTCAAAGATTCTTCTTAATATCTCGAAAATTAGCCGTATTTCATCGTAATCTCTTGTTTCACTCATAACAAATCGAATAAACAACATTGCTAAATCCTTACACGTTTTTATGTCAGCTGTCTTTTTTATCGGATTTTCAACAGCCATTCCATCAAATGTTACAACCTTTTGATTTGGACTCCCGTTGATTACATTAATATCAGACTGAGGTTTTATTTCTGATGCTTGATGTTGTTTTGATTATTAATTCTTCAATTCCATGCATCACTGCCACTTTGTCAATACCGACTATAACAGATCCATCTTGACGAAATTCGTACCTACCAAAGTAATAGAGTAAATTGATATCATGTCTTGTTCTTGACGCAACTATAAACTTTGCCATTAGTTGGTTTCCTTCTTTCAATTGAACAACTTTGTTATTGAGTTTTACAGTAACTTTTTTTGATATTTCAATGAATATCCGAAGATTTCGTTTTACTAGTGGATTCCAAATTGATTTCTGGCCTTGCAGCCTTTAATTTTAGTTCATCAATCATTTCACTGCCTATATCATGTTTTAAAAACGTTGCTGCTGTTGGAAGAACAACTTTAATATTAATGTTGAATCCATCACTTTGATTATCAAAATTAACATCGTGGGTTTCAAATACTTTTGTTAGTTTACTAACATTACTATTGTATTGATTGTTTGATGATCCACGTAACTGATGTTGACAATAACCCCTGGAGACAATAAACCCTAGCGACATTAACCCTGGAAGACAATAATATCAGTTATTACCACACATTGTTAATCCTTTAAGTTTGACATCATAAATGAAACGTCCTTCATATCTTTATGTTGTGAGCAATACCCCGCAAGTAGTCTAACGGTGACAGGATCCGGATTCTTTTGTGGATTCCCCTTGAAGAATCTTAACCTAATTCACCCCGGAAAGATTGTCATCATGCTTTATGACGCCGATTAATTTCCATATATTTGCGTGGTGCCAACCAACATGGCCGATGAAGCTATGATGCTAACCTTCAACGGCGTTGTTGGTTCTTGGCAATTTTTCTTGAACACGATCGAGCACACCCCAACAACGGTATGAGGATCGCATACGACATAAACGACCTCGGCGCCACACTCCTAGATAATATTCTTCAATATAGTTCCATTATAATTTCCAGATCTTGATAGTTTGGGAGAGGATATTGAAATACCGCTGAATGTCGTTCTCCGTAACAAATGCAAGCGCTTCGATTTGCCCAACTTGTTCGACTAAGGCGGGCTCTTGCTGACATCGCCCTTGTAACCCAATCGCTTGCTCCATATATAGTGAAAGAAACAACCTTTCACTATTACTCCGGTGAACATCGCTTCTAAAGCATTCTTTATATGCAGCTCGAAATCGATTAGAACCGTGCATGGTTGAAGATTGATGTCGTTGACGTTTCGTAGTTCACGGAACATCATGGTGTAAGTTGTTTGACTTTTTTCAGGCAAGAGATTGTAAACACAAGGGATCCATACACTGCCAACCAACGCATGGATCGTAACCAGTTGACCATAGATTAATGTAACGCTATCAAAAGTTCTGTCTACAAGCCACTTGGAATGTTTAGTTGCTCTTGTGACACAAAAACTAAAATTCTATCTTGATCACCACTGCCCCATCTGAAAAAAGGGCGCTCCATTATTCGTCGTTGTGTATTCCTGGGGGCAATGGATTAGGAAGAGTAGCTCTGGTTTGTGGAATTACAAACACGTTCTTATTAGCCTCATTTCTCTGTTGTTTAATGTTACGACGATCGATTTGAAGGCTGGAATTTAAGCGGCAGCAGGTGCATCGACACCAGCAACTGCTCCAGCAATAACGGCTTGCGTTCCGTCAAGTGTTGTTTCTGCGCGTCGTTTCATCGCTGCTGAGACTTGGATGACGACGTTGCGTGCAGGATCCGGTAATAATGATGATTCATCGTAAGTATCATTTGATCGTCTTTCACTTTGATCTTTACATCCGTCGCGGTTCCGACTCCTCTCACACTCGAATGATTCCCATCCATTCGCCAAGTTTTGCTTTTTAACGTACGCGTATCCATCTGCTACTATTTTATTTTGGCCTTGCGTTGATCTTGTCATTTCCATATTTGATGTAGAACGACATAAAATGACTTGTAACATATCGTCACAGGTTTTATGCGTTGACAAAGTCAACACGCAATTATCAATAATTATTACTTAACAATTGTCTTCCGACTTGTAACAGATCGCCACAGGTTTAATTATGTGACAAAGTGTAATTAACACGCAATTATTTAAAAAATAGTCATCCCAAGCAAATTCGATGGCGAAATACGATCATCGTTACCGTTATTGTCTTCCGGTTGTTAATACCGTCGGGGATTTATGTCGCCAGGGGTTAATGTCTCCAGGGTTTATTTCACCAGGGGTTAATGTCGCCAGGGGTGATTGTCTCCGTGGTGAATGTCGCTATGCCTTTCTTTCCATCTGACAAAGTTATAAATTGCCTACAGAACAAATGCGAGATATTGTTTAGAACTGGTGAAACAAAATAATTTTCCAGAGTATTTTGTAATACCGGTAATACCTCCATTTCCTTTCATTTTTTTTTGTTTTCTGTCCTAAAGCGTAGTCGGTTCCCAATGCACATAACGGTACTTGTGATTTGTTAACAGAGAAGTTGTTGGCAAGAAAATTCTAAGTCTTAACATCATTAAGTGAAGAGCTTTTAAGTGAACACATTTCTGACAGATAATGGTGTTAATCGAGCATAGTTTATCCGGTCGTAAGCAAAACTGATAATAAGTAATGATAAATTAACTTCCCGCAATCCGTGACGAGAAGCCCTTACAAAAAGAAACATAATACCAAGTAAAATTTCTGTAAAATTCTGGTTGACCTTCTAGATTTAAATCAAAATCTTTGACACTGGTAAACAAATTAATAGTACACAGGTCATCAAGAAGTTGACTGAAACCGTCACTGTTATCAAACTCTGAGATTACTTCCTGTGTTGCAATTATTAAAAAGATTCGATGATCAAAAAAGTTTTTTGAATATTCATAAACATTGTTTTTAGGCTTTTGGTTCGGAACAGTACAATATATTGTAAACTGGAAAAACATTTTTTTCTTGGCCTCGTGCAAATTTATCAGCATGGTAGATATTGTCGATCTCTTGTTCTTGAAATACTACCTGGGTTGTTCCGTAAAGTTGATCTTTCCCATCGGGTGTATCGCTTTGGAAATCAATGTTACCATTTGCAAAAAATAAAGGTTTAATTGGGGATAAGCATATATCCAACAAATTTTTGTAATAATTTTCAGTTATTTTTATTTCTAAGTGTTATCATTTTAAAGCTGTGGATATTTTACAATTCAAACTACTTTTTTTCCCAGTATTAAATGAAATATTCTACTACTGCTACTGTTGTTATGAATGGTTGATGTTGAGAGTGGAGAAAAAGGAACTTGTCCTAGAGTGATTCTCAAAACATGACTTGTGAATTCTTTAGGTGCCTTACATTTCCATGCAATATAAGCATAATAAAGAAAATATTTTTATGCAGGGTAGCATTGATTCCATACTTCACGTTGTTAATTTTGCCTTGTTGTTTCCGTGCTCTAAAAATACACCTGTTAACAAATTTCACAATGGTCGTTTTTATCTATTGTCGACCTGCTCAAGTCAACAGCACCCATCGATATAATGCTCATTCACGTAAATCGTGATTGATGGCTGTAAAAATTCATTTACAAAAAAAATTTTTGAGGTCAAAATTTAATTTTTTACTAGATCTACCTCTCATGAATATTTTAACCATGTTTACAATGGAAATTCTTTCTGTCGGAAGATCAATTAAAACTATCCTTTGTTGTAAAACCTCACCGGGAAATATACTATCCTTGACATTTTGTCGCGTTATCTACCGAGGAAAAAATAATCATTTACAATCCCGCTGACCTAATATTTAGGGGAAATTATGTATAAATTCTTTACAATTTCTTTATCACGAACATCAAAAGTTTAACCCAAAAAATTATTTTATCACACACATCACTTATTTAAGAAAAAGAATTCTTTTAGCAGGCAAAATTATTCACCAAGGAAAAATATTTTTTTTGTCATATGAATCATCAGGAAAAAAAATATTAAATCCTGGGCAATTATTTTAACAGGGATTCCGTTGTCACGAAAAGTATAATATCCTATGACATATGCAAACGCCATTTTTAATTTTGAAGAACTTCTTTATAAACAGTTCTTCTGCCACGCAAAGCCATCCACTCATGAGAAATAATATCCTTTACGAATCATTTTTTGTTTCACACACATCATCCAAAGATTGACAAAAAATTTCATAATCTATATGACAATACAATGAAAGCGTGACAAAAGATAAAGATTGAATAAATCCACGTGACTCAGAAAAGCAGACATCTATAGTTAAATAAAATACTATGAAATTTTTCTTTATAAAATAATTTATATATTCTGGGAAAATGAGGGCTGGGATTAAATATAAGCAACTTGTCATGGCAAACATCATTCCTCAAACGTGGAAAGTACTGAATTAACAATAGAAGTTGCCATATTGAAATATCATAAAAAATTATGACGATTCAAGAATAATAGTTTAATAATCATTGTAAGACTAAATATATAACATATTAGGATGAATTGTAGGCCTAAAAATTGAATAGAGCTCCACTCATAAAAGATATTTGCTCTACCTTTAATTCTGAATAAACGGAAACTAAATGGTTGGTAACTTAAATTTTTTTTTAATATTCGTTTGTATTATTTATTGTAAGACTCTGAAGGATCGAGAAAAGCTTTAGTGTGCAATTTACGTTGTATTGAAATTTTCCTTTTTCTTTCTGAATTGGTTTATATGTATATATATG